>RJWT010044187.1:0-11830 GCA_004365215.1 Cuniculus paca
CGTGTGTCGGGCGCCTCTCGGGTGAAGCTGCGGTCCCAGCGCATTGGTCCTGGTGTCTGTCACAGACCGGTGGAACCAGGGCTAGCTGCTCGGTAACTCGGGGTGGACGAGAGACGGGCGTTAGCCACCTGTAACTAAAGCCAGCTGCGCTGCCCGCGCTACCCTCTTGATTTCGCGTCTGGGCGCTCCCGCTCCCTCCCTGCGAGGACGGAGGACGTGGAGGGGGAGGAATCCTCGCCGGGAAATGAGAAGTATGTTTCCAGGGAAGAGGCGATGGCCGGCCCCTCCATGCGCACTCCGCACCCCAGGATGGAGCTGGTCCTGCTCTGTCAGCAGTAGCTGGGATGTAGAGGATGCCTTCCCTCCTCTGCGGAAAGGGGATTGGGGAATGGATAGGAAGGAAGCCTGGTTTAGGCCTGTAAGCATTCCTAAGCAGTCTACCCACAAGAGGATGGGTGTCCTGAGAGGAGTGAAAAGAGAAAGAGATCCAGGTTACTAATCTAACTTTGTAAAGTAAGGGGCCAGGCAGCTGAGCCTCTCAGTCCACTAGATGCCTTCATTAGTAGAGATCTCTGTGGAGGTGGCCTGTCCTGAGCCGGGATCCCTTAGGGAAGTATACAGCTGGAGCATTAGGCAAGACGAGTCTGTGAAGTTTAGTATACCCGGCAGCAGAGAACTCAGAGTCCTCATTTAAGCCAAGAAAATGGAGTTGTAGATGATGCTTTAGATGAAAGTTGACAACATTCCTTATAGAAGGGGTGGTGCTCAGCACCTCAAATCTGAGCCCAGAGTGAGATCAGAGTTGAAGTGTAATCACACACCCTGAGCCATCTCCATTGTGCAAAGGCAGGAAAACGACAAGACACTAGCGAACTTTTAAAGGAGGCTGAGAAGTCCCATCTTATGCAAAATAAGACCATGAGTTAAAATTAACTATAGTAGAGGAGAGGGAGAGGTTGCTATGGTGCAAAGAAGGAAAATTCCACAGTCCTGCTGTACATCCTTTTGGGTCATTTGTTGGAATCTTCAGTGCTGGACATGGTGACACACACCTGTAATCCCAGCACTGAGGAGGCTTGCCTTGAGTCTGAGGCCAGGCTGAATAACATAGTGAGACCCTGTCTCAAGGAAAAATTAAAATCTTCTAGGCAGCTTCGGAAACAAAAAGAAACTTCCTCTTCTAGAATCCTGACAGTCACTGTTCTGTACCCAGTGACTCTAGTCCAAGACCCTTGTATTACAAATGAAGGTACTGGGGACCTTTCACCTGGTAAAGAAAGGCAAGGACTGGAACTGAGGTCACTGAGTCCCAGTCCAGGACTCCAGGATAACCAGGAGGGGAAGAGGAATGAGTAAGTGTTCTCAGTCCCAGGCTGGTCTCAGAGACATCACAAAGAATTGGAGTAAGTTAGCTCTATCCCAGTGCATTCCTGTTCTGTAAACAGTGCTCTTCTTTGTCATACCCATAGAGTCTACTCAGCATTCCTCCTGCCCCCAAACCCCTCCCATCTGGGTATTCCTTTCCTCTTGGGACCCGATTTTCTATCCTAGCCTCTCTTCTTGGGCCTGAACGAACACATCCACCCCTTACTGCCAGCCTCTAGCCTTCACTTTGCTCACACCCCAGGTACCTCATTTTTTAGGACCCATACCATTTGTTTTGTTTGTTGGTTGGTTTTGGTTTTTGGTTTGCATGGGGTTTGTTTGTTTTGTTTTGTGGCACCAGGGATTGAACTCGTGACCTTGTGCTTGCCAGGCAGGCGCTTAGGCCACTGAGCTAGATCCCCGGCCCTTGTCTTTTTGAGACAGGGTCTCACTATGTGGCCCAGTCTGGTCTCAAATTCACAACAATCTTCCTGTCTCAGCCTCCCGAGTGCTGGGATTACAGGTGTGAACCACCACACCCATCGTGGGGCTGTTTGTTTTGAGGGAGGATCTCACTCTGTCATTCAGGCCGGGCTTGCACCCACTGTGTACCCCAGGCTGGCCTTGAACTCATGGCAATCCTCCTGCCTCAGCCTCCCAATTGCTGGGATTACAGGAGTGCACCTCCCGCCCAGCTGACAACATTTGTTCTCACTAGCCTGGTAGAATTGTTCACTGTCTCTTAACACTTGTTTCTCCTGGAGTTAACCTCTTAATGCTTTCCTCCATCCAGGAGACCTTTGGAAATTTCTGGAGGGAGGGTCTTCAGTTTCTTCAAAACCTTTTCTTGTGAAACAGTAGCAGCAGGTTCTGGGTAAAGAACATACTGCTCAAAAGTCTTGGGCTTCATCCTGCTATATCATCTGTTCTTCCCATTTATCCTCATCAGTAGTAAAAACAGAGCAGGGAGCTCCAAAGCAGCAGTCAGAGAACTCCCTGGCTGCCCTTGGCAAAGAGCTTGATGCACAATGTCTTTCTACAGGAAACCTTCTAGTGAGAATACCCCTTCCACAAGGCATTGGTCAGTGGTGATCTCAGCTGTGCTTGTGACACTCCCATTACAACTAGGGCCTCTGTGATGTCAACAGGAAGTAAGACTGATGTACTTGGAGCCATATCAGTTTGGTAGAAAAAAGTTCAGAACTGTGGTTACTCTAGCTCACACTCTACCCTCCTGGCAAGAATCCAATCCCTAGAAGAGGATATGGGGATTTGAATGGTAGAGATAAAGTCTTTGGGCTAAAGGGAGAAGTACTGAAGCCCATCTGCTTGGCACATGTGGGACAGGCTATACCAGGAAGTTGCCTGTATACCTCTGGTATACCTCTGAAGTCTGGCCTAAAGCCACCTTTGATGCAGGTTGGATCAGGGTTAAATGGCATGTCACAGTGCTTTCCTTACTATGTCTGAGACATGGAGAGGTGGCCCCAGGAATCCCACTAAGGAGTATTGACATTGTAGAGATTACCCTTCCCCTCCTGCTCATCGGTGACTGGACTACTGATATGCATCAGTCGCCACACCGCTACCCTGCAGTGGGTCATGGCCCTGTGCCAGGATAGAGTGGACAAATGGATGCCTTCTGCAGGACAAACCTTGACTCTAAACCAAATTGAATACTGGGATCAACTGTGCAGTTGGGACATGGTTTTCCTCTTGTCTTAGTCATTTGTTCATTGTGCTGGGGACTGAACCGAAGGCCTTATTCATGCTAGCCAAGTACTCTGCCACTGAGCTACACTGCAAAGCCCTCAGACATAATTTTACTGTTTGCTTTTTTTTTTATGATTTTACTTTTTTTTAAATCCATTTTATTCATAGATAAAAAGAAAAGAAAAAGAAAAAAATTACAACAAAATTTTAAAGCACTTTAAATGAGAGTTTATAGTCAGATTCCTTGTTTTCCTAGCTCCTAGCTGTGTGTCTGAAGTTGCTCCTGACTCTTTGCTATCCTTAGGGCCACAGCTTGCCCTATACAGGCAGTGGAGAGAAGCCTAATAATTCTGGCTTTGCTGTCTCTACCCATAGCATGCAGAGCCAGGAGTGATGATGAGATCAGGGTAGATGGAAATCAAGGACTGCCCCAGAAGCCGTTTTTCAGAGAAGTCCTAGTTTCCTTAAGGGCCTTGTGTCTATGCTGGCCTTTTAGGATGAGCCTGTGGAGTGGGAGACACCTAATCTTTCTCAGGCCGAAACTGAACAGAAGATCAAGGAATATAATGGCCAGATCAACAGCAACCTCTTCATGAGCCTGGTGAGTTGATAGCTCAGGAAGAGGGCATGGGGAGGGGCAGGAACCTAGCCATGTGCCTAGTGCCCCAAAGAGTCACAGCCAAGTATTATTCTTGGGTGGGCCCAAACAGCAGTATATGTATACCCAGCCTCAGCCGAAAGTAGACAAGAAGAACCCAGGACTGTTCTATCTCACCAGGAATCTCCTGTCATAGTTGGGTTTCTCTTTTTTTTTAGAACAAAGATGGCTCCTACACAGGCTTCATCAAAGTTCAGTTGAAGCTAGTGCGTCCTGTCTCAGTACCCTCCAGCAAGAAACCACCCTCCTTGCAGGATGCCCGGAAGGGATTGGGGCGAGGCACAGCTGTGAGACGCCGCACCTCCTTTTACCTGCCCAAGGATGCTGTCAAGCACCTCCATGTGCTGTCACGCACACGGGCAAGCGAGGTCATTGAGGCTCTCCTACGGAAATTCTTGGTGGTAGATGATCCCCGCAAGTTTGCACTCTTCGAACGGGCTGAACGTCATGGCCAAGGTAAGCTTTCTATGCACCCCTACCTGTGTGAGGGTGTATAGACATGTATCTTGCTTGCAGGGGCTAAGGTAGCTGGGCCTGCTTCTGACCATACATCCCTTTCTCTGTTCCTGGCCTTCAGTGTACTTCAGGAAACTGTCTGATGATGAATATCCCCTCCGGCTACGGCTTCTTGCGGGACCTAGTGAGAAGGCCCTGAGCTTCATCCTGAAGGAGAATGACTCTGGGGAGGTAAATGTGAGTACATAGTCTTCTTTATATTCATGGTTGTTAGTGGGTAATGTTAATGGGCTATAGGTACAGTATGACTTTGAGGAGGAATTGAGCTGGAGGAGATGTCCCACAAAGCTAAAGCAAAGGCTTCCAGGCCACTCATGCCAAGGCCCAGGGCCTGTCCTAAGAACCAGGAAGATTTGTTTTGGTGCCTTGCTCTTTCCTGGTGTGAAAAATTCTCTAGAGATGCAGGAGTCCATCTAATGGCATGAGGAGCCTAGGACAGCACAAAGCTTCCCCTTTAAGCATTTGACTTTTTACCTGGGGGATGGGGGTATAGCTCAGTGATAAAATATGCACCCAGCACAAGACCCAGGGTTCAATCTGCAGCACCAGAGGTGAGAGGGTGTCTAACTCAGTGGTAAAATGCTTGCTTAGCATGCATGAACCCCTGGGTTTGATCCCTAGTCCTGTTTTGTCTTGTTTTGTTTTGTTTTGTCTTGTCTTTTTGAGACAAAGTCTCACTATACAGTTCAGGCTGGCCTTAAATTCACTTTGTAGCCCAGGCTGCCCTCAAACTCTGTGATCCTCCTGTCTCAGCCTCCTGAGTTCTGGGATTACAGGCATGCACTACCACATCTAGTCCTATTTAAAAAAAGAAAAAGTCTCTTTTTACTTAGAAACTAAATATTTGAAGATAAGTACAATCTGACTCAGTGAGGTGACTATTTTTATATGATCCCTCTTCTATAGAGACTACTGTCAAAAATCCTCACACAAAGCCGGGCATGGTGGCACACTCCTGTAATCCCAGCACTCAAGAGGCTGAGGCAGGATTGCTGCAAGTTCGAGACCAGCCTGGGCTACAAAATGAGCCTAAGGCCAGCCTGAACTGTATGGGGAGACCCTATCTCAAAAACACAAAAAACAAAAACAAACAAAAAAGAATCCTAGCACAGACTATTCAAGAAAGAGCTTAACATCAGAAAGCCCAGTTCTAGCTCTTGTGACCATTATATCCTGGTTTTCTTGGGGAGGGGGTCTCCTATTTGGCCATGCCTGCTACATCCTGTGTACCTCCTTGTACCCCCTTGCAGTGGAATGCCTTCAGCATGCCAGAACTACACAACTTTCTGCGTATCCTGCAGCGAGAGGAAGAAGAACACCTCCGACAGATCCTGCAGAAGTACTCCCGTTGCCGCCAAAAGATCCAAGAGGCCCTGCATGCCTGCCCCCTGGGGTGACCTCTCATATCCCTGGGTGGCAGGAGGAGAGCAGGCAGTGCCAAGAGCGTGCTGTGTGAGTGTGACAGGGCCCATGGGGCCTGAGGAATGAATGCACATGGAGGCCCTCCCCTAATGGGTAGAACAAGCCCAGAGAACAGCAAAGGAGCTGACCCCCTGTGTCCACCAATGAGTGTAGCAGGGCATGACTTTGCGCCCCTCCACCTCTTACATACTGGGTTACAGCAGGTTAAGGCTGCCCTGGGCAGCTGCTCCAGGCTTGCAGCAGAGGTGGAAGAGGCAGAAGTCTCCTTAATGCATGTCTCAGATATGAGACTCTCGAAGATCTTACAACAACAGGGTAATATTTACAGGGATAAGGGCCCTCAGCTGTGGAGAAAGGTTGTATTCTGGGTCTTGGATTAAGTCTCAGGAAAGCTTTATCAGAGCCAAGAGTGAGTGTTCAGAATAAGGTAGGCATTGAGGTAGAGTCTTGGTTTCTCTTTATAGTGCCTTCTTAAGGTTAGGGAATGGTTCACAGTGCAGTAATTGTGCCTCAGTGCCTCTTCCAAGAAGGATGTCCCTGGGCCAAACCAGTCTTCATGAATGAGGACAGTGGGCAAGGTCTATTCCTCATTTATCATCAAAGCTGGGTCTCTCCCACGTTTGTTTGTTTTTGTTTGTTTGAGACAGGGTCTCACTTTGTAATGCTGTCTGACCTTAAACTCTATGTAGCCCAGACTGGCTTTGAACTTGTGGTGATTCACCTGCCTCAGACTCCCAAGTGCTGGGATTACAGGCATGTGCTTCCATGCCTGGCTTCCTCAGATATTTTTGATGAAATGTATGCATGTATTATATGTGATGTTTTGTGGCCTCAACTGAATGCCTCCTGTGGAGAAATGGATGGGTGTGATGGTATCATCAGGGCCTGACGCCTGAGAAAACTGGCTGAATAAAAATTTGAGACCCCTGCTTTTGTTGTTTTGTTTTGTTTTTTGTGATAGTCTTGCTACGTAATGTAGGCTGGGCTTGAACTCACTCATGGAGCCCAGGCTGGCCTTGAACTCTCAGTGATCCTCCTGCCTCAGCCTCCTGGGTGCTGGGATCCCAGGTGTATGTCACTATGCCCAGCTTCCTCCTGCTTTTGGACTCTATTGTGAGCCCATAGCTGTGATTGCCTCTCTTGCCAGTGGCTGCCAAAGGTGATGGACAAGTTCTTCGTATCCTTTCCAAAGTTGACATGGGAGCAATATGTGAAAGAGATGAATAATCTGCCACTAGGACTTACCAGAAATCAATCTCTTTAATACACACCAAGGTCTGAGAAGCCATGGCATAGCTCTGCCTGCTGCTGTGGACCAGGCTCTGAACGTGGCACCAAGGGTAGAGCTGTTGAGGAAGCATGTCTTCTGGTGAATTTGGAAGAAACACAATTTTAAGTTCTTCAGACCTCAGTATAACTACAAGCCATCTGGGAAATAAAGCAAAAGGGGCATTGGCCAGCTCTTAATTTTCTTTAGGCTGAGTTTCTTCACGTGTAATAGTAACGACCATAAAACATGGAAGTTACATGAGCTCGCTGGCCTATCCTGGAGGTCAGGCCCTAAAGAGCTGGTTTGAGATAACCAGGTTGAGTAGGTCGGCTTAGCTGTGGCGATCAGGGACTTTGGAACTACCTTATAGGTCAACTAGTCTGTGGAAAACACTGCCACTGCTTGGGAAGGAGCTGCGTTAGATGGCAAGAGGTTAGCCGGCTGGACCTGTGGTCTCCCAGCGCATGCTGGGATGCCCATTCTGAGAGTAAGCATTGGTCCTGCCTCATGGACAGACAAGACCAGTGACCAATCAGAGGGGGTGCCGTGCAGGCCGTGCGGAAGCGGAAGTGAGGTTTCCGTGGAGACAACGCAGCCTGCGGAAGGCGGCCGTGGTAGCTGCAGCACCACCTGCGAACACAGGCAGGGCCCCGGCATGGTGGCACACTCAGCACCGTGAGAGCGCAGCGGCCGCTGGGTCGCCATGCGTCGGCGACCCTGACATGGGCGCCAGCGGCTCCAAAGCTCGAGGCCTTTGGCCTTTCTCCTCGGCGGCAGGGGGCGGCGTCCCGGAGACTGCGGGCCCTGAGCAAGCTTTGGTGAGGCCTCGAGGCCGAGGGGTGCCCCCCTTCGTATTCACGCGGCGCGGGTAAGGGCGTGGATTCTGCCTCGGGGAGGACGCAGGCGCCCGGGCACATCGCACAACCGGGAGTTTCCGCCGCCGGACCCCTGTGTCCGAGCCAGGAAGAATCCTACATTTCGGGGCCCCCACCCGGGCAGCGGGTGGGGAAAGCCAGACATTCGGCTTCCGCAGGCCTGGCTGTTCTGAAGGTCTTCCTGGAGAAGAGTGAGCTTGAGGCTTGTCCCTGGGCAGGCACTCCCCGCTGGGACCTCCATGAGAGCTCAAGTTCGCGTTTTTCATCTCTTACAATTTAGCTTGCAAATTGAGGATTATTACCTTCTCCCTCCTCTCCTCTAGTCCTTTCAAGGGGAAAACGATCTTTTGTTTAGGGTTCTCCCCTTCCCCACAGTAGTGGAGGTTGGACCTCTGAGAATAATGACTTGGAAGGCAGGGATGGGCCCCAGGGTTGAGAGTGAGGCCAAGGAAAAAAGATCCTCACTGGGTTGTTTTCAAGGTCTGTAGTACTGACTTACTCCCCTCTTCCTACAGGGCCCCACACAGGAGCTGCAGAATTACCTGGCCCTAGTGGGCCCTTGGGGATGTACACCCACTGTGGTAGAGATTTAGAGACCCAGCAGATTTGGCTGCACCAACCACGGGTGCATGTAACTTCCCTGCCTTTACGCCCCTTCTTAGCTTGGACATCTGCTATTGAGAATGAGACCAGTGCCCAGGCCACTGTCGCCCCCACTCTTAAGTCCTAGATGAAAGGCTTAATACTGGAATGGTTGTTCTTGCAGAACCACCCAGTAATAAGAAGTGGCTTTAGTTGCCTGGACAGTGTGCTTTGATATGGCCTTTTTTTTTTTTTTTGGCTGCACAGGGGATTGAACTGAAGACCTCACGCTTGCCAGGCAGGCCCTTAGGCCGCTGCGCTAAATCCCCGACCCTTATGGCCGCTCTTCTTGAGAGTGTGACAGAGTAACACTGGTATTACCCCCTCCCCATTTCCTTCTAGCAGACCCAAAATCTCAACTGAAGAATTTTCCAGGCATGTTATCTTATTTTCACACCAAGATTGTTCTTCCCAACTTGGGACTGGGCACACTTCACTGTGGTCTGTGATATTTGTTATGACTGGGGCTCCAGCCCAGTCTGTTCTTTTCTTTGTCTACACAGCTCCATGTTCTATGATGAGGATGGGGATCTGGCTCATGAGTTCTATGAGGAGACAATCGTCACCAAGAACGGCCAGAAGCGGGCCAAGCTGAGGCGGGTGTATAAGAATCTGATTCCTCAGGTGAGGGGCTGGGCATTGGTTACAGGGCCTGCATCGAGTATGTGGAGGTAGACCCAGATGGGGTCTACAGGGGGTGGGCCAAGTAGGAACAGGAACATTTCCTAGAGCAGAAACCCTAATCTGACCCTCACTACCCTCTGTTTCCATGGCAGGGCATAGTGAAGCTGGATCCCCCTCGCATCCACGTGGATTTCCCTGTGATCCTCTATGAGGTGTGAGCCTGGTGGGTGATGGACACAAGCACCCCCTGACCCAGCAAGAAATTTCCAGGCTCGAGGTGTGGCTTCCATTGAGGAACCCAGGCTGGGGCCACAACCCTGAATAAACTCTGTTGGCCCAGAACCTTCAGCTATGAGCGGGGCAGTCCCTCGGTATAAATTAGGTATTGGTTTGTGTGTAGATAGTAGATGGTTGGTGGCTGGCAAAGGCTAACGGCAGAGTTACCAGCACAACTTCCCCAGCCACCCCTGCAAGAAGCGTGGCAGGGCATATGCCAATCAAGAATCTGTGGTTCCTGGTTCCTTGCCTGGCCTGCTTGCTTCCAAGCTTGCGTAGGGCCAAGCCCTGCTAGAAGCTACAGCACTTTACAAGCAAAGTCTGCCTTCTTCCAGCCCCTGGGCTTTGGAAGCTCTATACAAGCAGGAACTTCCTTTCCCTCACTTCCTTTATCCCCTCGTCAAAGCATTTCAGCCGTTTGCTACCTCGATTCCTCCTGTATTAGACAGAGGCTGGGGATAGCACCAGCCTGATTCTTCCCACCTACCTGACATTTGTTCCCACTTTCAGACGGACAGTTTACTGGCTGTTAATAGGAATGGGGACTGGTATGAGTAGCTTCTCCCTTTTCCCAGGGCTTGGCTAATTCCTCCTCAGTACAACTAGTTATTCCCTCTTCTCAGTTAAGAGAATACAGGCCAGAGTCAGGACAGGTTGCAGATGCCTGTGCCTGTGGGGAGTTGCCCCAGGTCACCTATTCTAACCCCCCTCGCCTTTGTACCAGCTACCCCTCACCCCCATTTGGAGGGTCCACTATCTCGTAATAAGGAACCGCATACCAGGGCTGGTGCCAGTAGTACTATGAGGAGCCCACCACTGTTCCCCTACAGTATCCTCACCCCTTCTGGATCAATCAAGGGAAGGTACTAGGGCCCCTTGATGGGGACAGAAAGGAGAGCAGAAACAAAAGGAATACTGTACTTAAAAATGTGAAGATTTGTAAATAGTCTAGTCCATGATGATGTTGGGGCAGAATCTGATTTCTGTATAGAAACCACCTTTTTTTTTTTCCCCTTACTGTGTAAGCTCTGTGCTTCTAGTGTGAGAAATGGCTTGGGGATAGTGCTCCCCAGCATAGGAAGACTGTTGTGTTATTTGATTTCAATAAAATTATTTGTAGATCCTGTATATGAGAGTGGCATCTTCTGGAACTGTGGTACCCAGTGTTTAGGCTAACAGCTGAGCACCTACATACACCTGGGCCCAGGAGTCTGGTAAGTGCCTCGTCTCTAGCACCAAGGATGCTGTGCCTGTGGCAGTGCCCAGCAGGTGGCTTTATAGTCACACAAACCTCACCACTGAACTCAGGATGATTGGGGTGCTCACCTGTTGACTGTTTCTATGTGGTGAGGACTCTTGGAATCGGCTTTTAGGATGCTTTCTAGGGATTGGCCCCACTGGCCTGGAGTGTGACCCCAGACAGTTCTTTGGTTTTGTTTTTAGTTTTTTGACACAGGGTCTTGTTAGCTACTCCATTCTAGCCTTGAACTCCTTATAGCCCAAGCTGGTCTCAAACTTGTGCTTCTCCTGCCTCAGCCTCCCAAGTACTGGGATTACACACCCAGCCAGATATTGTTTTTGTCATTTTGAGTACTTTTGTTTTGAGACAGGGTCTCACTGTGTAGTTTATTTATTTTGGTACTGCGGATCGAACTCATGACCTTACACTTGCCAGGCAGGCACTTAGCCACTGAGCTATATCCTCAGCCCCTGGCTGTGAAGTTTAGGCTAGCTTTGAACTCACAGTGTGGCTTAGGCTGGCCTCCACACTCATGGCAATTCTCCTAACTGTCGTGAGTGCACATATTAAAGATGCCACCATACACTCAGCTAGATAGTTCTTTTTTCTTTTTCTTTTTTTCTTTTCTTTTTTTTTTTTTTCCTGTCTTTTTGAGGCAGGGTCTCACTATTCCATTCAGGCTGACCTTGGGCTCACTGTAACCCAGGCTGGTCTCGAACTTGCATCGATCTTCCTCCCTCAGTCTCCCGAGTGCTGGGATTACAGGAATGCACCACCACTCCTGGCTCTTTTTCTTTTCTTTTTTTTCTTTTCTTTTCTTTTCTTTTCTTTTCTTTTCTTTTCTTTTCTTTTCTTTCTTTGTCTTTTTGAGACAGGGTCTTGCTCTGCAGTTTGGGCTGGCCTTGGGCTCCTGAGTGCTGGGATTACAGGAATGCACCACCACTCCTGGCTCTTTTTCTTTTTTCTTTTCTTTTCTTTCTTTGTCTTTTTGAGACAGGGTCTTGCTCTGCAGTTTGGGCTGGCCTTGGGCTCCTGAGTGCTGGGATTACAGGAGTGCGCCACCACGCCTGGTTATCCAGATAGTTCTCCTGTACTACCAGGTGACCTCAAGTGAAGTCATATCACAGAGCTCAAAGGCCCAGCTTTAGATGGACAACAGCTAGACGTGCTACCATGTCCTTGGTCTACTGCCAGGTTCTGTTGCCCAAACTCACCTGCCTCCCAGAGAC
>RJWT010044188.1:0-11824 GCA_004365215.1 Cuniculus paca
ACATTCATAAACAATCCAGATAATCATCGATTGCAACATTCCTACACAGTCTTCCCCTGAACCCAGAAGAGTTAGTGTCCCCCTGGATACAAGTTTGCTGACCTCCCTCTTTGGTCTAAGAGCACATGTCAGCACCATGGAAGTATTTTCTTCCTATCTCAATGCTGAGACTCACTCAGAAAAGTAATTTATTAAAACATTTGTTAATTTTAAAAATTCCAAGATAAGCCCACCCAAACTGATTATTTTACGTTAAGATAATTATGTGCATAAGAGATTGTGTATATTTTGATTGGGTAATAATCACTATTGTTTTGGGGCTGCTAACACTTTCTAAAGACACAGTACGAAATGTGTGGTTAACATTGTACTCAATGAATTGAAGCCACAACTACCTCTCACATCCTCTCCCCAGAGGTAGTGCCACCATGGAATGGCTGTGCATCACATTCTCAGTCTCCAGCCTCTGAACCTCCCCACATAGTCACCGAGACTACCGTGAGTTTTAATTGTCGCTTGTAGTATTTGTTTAGTTTACCTAACATCACTGTATGACTGTGCTAATTGTGCCTCACTGTGTCATGTAGAGTATCCCAAAAGTCCTATGAAGAAGTTCACATTTTCATAAGCTTATAATTTTTCAGGTGGCGAACACTGCTTTTCTCAGAGTTTAAACATCTGTCTTAGTAAGTCAGATGGGTAGGAGAGAATTCAAACCTCTCTAATCACAAAGCTGGGCTCCTCATCACCAAGAACAAAGCATCCAGCAGAAGGGGGTGGGATGAAGGCTCCTGTGGGCTCCCTGGGGCCCAGCACTGCAAGGTGAGCTGTGCTGAAGACCATTTCTGATGCACACACATGCAGATGCAGATATACGCAACAAGCCACACACTGACTGTGCTGCCACACGCTGCATGTCTGTGTCCTTTCTGGCTGCACAGCTGAAACCCCGGCCCCCAGTGAAGTAACATCAGGAGATGATACTTTGAGAAAAAATGGGTTCGAATGAGGTCCTGAGTGTAGCTTCCATTTGGAATTAATGTCCCACTAAGAAGAGAACGAAGCCAGAGCTTGCTTCCTCCCGTATGTGAGGATGCAGCCAAGAGCTGGCTGTCTACAAACCAGGAAGGAGTCAGCACAGGGAAAGGCTGGGGGAGACAGGAAGTATCCGTTTTCCCACTGACCTTGAGGTTGGACCTGGACATGACACTTCCAGGGTGGGCTGAGGGAGACCAGTTCAGTCTTTGTGGCCAACAAGTTCAGAAGGACCTGCTGAGCACCATGGATGCACTCCTAGAGCCCTGGCCCTGGCCGGAGACCCCTGACATGGACCTTGACCCTTATTTACAGGTTCTTTGGTGGGGTCTATTAGAAATTGATATATTCTGTGGTCTCCACTTTAACTTAAGAGAGGTGTCTCTGTCATTTCCAAATGAGTTCCTGAGCAAAGCAGCCATAGTATAAATCAGCATTCAGGATGAAACAAAGGTGTAACTTGGTACCTGGGATTGGGTAAAGAATGAGAAATGAATCATTTGTAGGAAAATGGATGCACCTTAAGATCATAATGTTAAGTGCAATAAAACAGACACAAACAAAAATATCACATGGTTTCTCTTATATGAAAAACCCCAGGTATAAATAAGTTAAAGAGCAAAATAAAAGCTAGATATCAGGAAACAGGGAGATAGATCTTTTGCAAATAAGAAAGAACCAAGAGATGGAAGAGAAGGAAGAGTGAGGAAAAGGGGATGTAAAAAGAATTAAGATGTGTTATGTGCATGGAACCAATTCCCCATGACAAATGTAATCACTATACACTACAAAAATATACTAATGAAATATTTTCTTTTTTTAAAAAATGATACAGGGAGTGAAAGCTGAAGAGTTAACTGGTAAGTGCTGGTGTTGCCTTTGTGTGTTTAAAAACTATATTCTTTCTAGGTCTGAACATTCAATAAAACATCCATTAGCATCCAAATATGAAAACGCATTTTAAGACTTTAGTGTAGTTTGATTCAGATACTGCCAAATAAAGCATTTTCTATCTCTCACTTACTGAAAGATGATATTTTCCCAAACAAAATATCTTACCAGCAGGCATTGTTTTCTAAAGAGGAGTGTTGGCTTCATTTTCAAATGTTTTCCAAAGGAAATGTTTCCAACATTCTCTGAGGAATAAATGGATGTTTTCTTGTGAGCTGGAGGGACAGTTGAGTAGAAGTTTATGGATATATTCACAGCAGTGCAGCGCCCCCTGCTGGAAGACATCACACCCTCTCTCTGTGCAAACCACATCTGAGCTATGCAGGCCTGGGGTTTGCATGGAAGGACCCCGCCAGCCAGCGGGAGTAGCCAGAAGCCACAGTGCTCCCCTTAGCTTTAAATATGCAGCATAAACTCTTAGATATAACAAGCCGAATACCAGAGTTTCCATTTCACAGTCCTGGATGGCAACTAAAATTAAGATGCTCACCAATGCATTTCTGCATGAGACTTCTGCTGTCAGAAGTCAAAGACCTAAAATTAATATTTCTTTTCAGAACTAAGCAATGCAAATCCAACTTGAAGCTTTCTATGAATCCAACACCCATGCCAGTTAGTTCTTTAAACTTCGCTCATTTTTCTTTAATATCTTTAATTCTTTGATCTTATTAAAGTATTGCTGGCAATGCTTTACCACTGGAGAACAGAGAATGAAGTCAGGATTATCAACACCAGTAATTAGAGGCAAATTTATTTTTATGTGTTTGGCAAACCTTGCCATTTGATAGAATTAAATACTTGTCACCCTTGAAATCAATGGTAATTATAAAGAATGGATTGTTTGCACAAAGGCAGTACAAAGTAGCTACTAGGCCTGTTTCCAAAGGTAGAATAAGTGCACAGACGATTTGATATTGACCAATTATACATGAAGCCTGTTAATCTGTCAGTATGGCTAGTGGGAGAGGATTTACTGTGCTAAGCAATGTGAAATATAATGAAAGAGATTAAGTGTTTTTCAAAGAAAATAATGGTGCCATTAGGACTAGCGACACTAAGTCTAAATGCAAATTGTCTTCCCTGGATGCTCTGACTTTGAGTTGTAGCTGGCACAGTGAAGGTATAATGGTGCAGCCTACCCAAAACCCTGAATTAAGGATCGCTGGGCACAATAAACCTAATTTAGAAAAATAACTACCTTCAAGTGGACAGAAAATGTTTGGCAAGGTTTCGGCAGGCATGTGCTAGCATCAGGTGTATTTAATAATCTCTCCCTAGAATGAGCATGGTGTGCCAGCCTGAGTTTTCATGGCACAGGAATCAAGAGGGTATTAGACATGCAAGAGGTGTAATAGAGGAAACTTTTGTGTGGAAAACAGGCAGGAAAGCAGAGGACAAGGGAGAAGTCTTCAAAGCGAGAAGCAAGTCCTATCATCTGCAACAGAAAGAAGGAAGAGTGAGCGGACATGTTCAGATGAGCATGAAGTGTGGTGCGTTCAGAAAACCCAGTGTGGGAGCCTCGAGTCTCCATCCCAGGAGGCCCAGTCTCCTGTTACTCTCACAAAAGATCACATATTGCATATTTTCACTGATAGGAACTATCAAGAGTAAGTAAGTCTGTAGAGAAAGAGAGTAAATGAATGGTTTCCCAGGAAGAAAACTAAGAGCAACTGCCAGTTTCTTTGAGGAGTAATGAAAATGTTCAAACATTGATGGAGGTATTAGTTGCACCACTCTCTAGACCTAGAAAATATGATCTGTGCACATTAAATGATTGGTCTGAGTGGGGAGTGAATTACATCTCAAAAATCCTATTTGTAAGTCAACAAACATGGTGCTGAATTTCAGGGAAGAATTCTGGAACTTGTCAGCCACATTGCCTCAGTCTGACAGGTTCTTTTCCATGGCCATCAAAGTTAAGTACCTGGGTGTGGCTTGACAGTTTTTACTAGTTGGTATTGTGACATGTTTACTGGTGATCTTAATTTGGAATGTGGTAGCAGTATGACATGGTAATGCCTACTTGTAATGTGTGAAGAGTCCCATATTCCAAAGTAGATTGCCAGGGTGTCACTCTGGATGCCAGGAAACTATAGAACGTATAAGATCGAAAGTTTCAGAGCTCAGTGTGTGTGACTTGAGAGAGGAATTCCTTTGGGAAGAGCTCACTTGGGCTGAGAGTGCTTCACCCCTGAGCTAGAAATGTTTGTCTCTCACTGGAAGCCACCTGAGATATAAGATCCTGAAATTTAGCCCCACAAAACAAGGGGACACAAAGCTTAGGACCAGAATACTCCTGAAAATGCTTGAAATGCAGGAGAGATGCTGTGGCCAGAACTGTCTGCTTGGTGTTACATCAGCAGTACATGTCTGCTCTAGAAAGTGACACCACAATTACAGGTGTACTGCCTGCTGGAAGGTGTCAGCTGACCAGGGAAGAAAGTAGTTCTATAGTCATGCTAGGGATGTGATGTGACCTGCTAGGAAGTCTTGCCCTCATTGAGAGACATCTCATCACATGGCAATAAGAAATTTTCTCATTATTGGAAAAATGTAGATGTCCGATAAATCCTTGTGGTGGTTAATTATCTCATCATACAGTAGACAGGTTAGTGGAAGTCACAGGTATTTTAAACAGAGGGAATTTAGTGCAGGATATTTTCTCCCGAGCTGATGGAGGGCCTGAAGGGCTTCCTGGAGATTAACACGCCACACAGGCTGCCTTTACCCACAGATAGAGGTGAAGGGAAGGAATATTATGAAATCTGGGAGCATGGGTCTCAGAATGAAAACATAAACCAAGCCAGTGGGAAGTGAATTTACAAGGGAGACTCAGGGCCACAGACGCGATGCCATGTGCCATCGACCCCAAAGCAAAGGAACTTGGATGCTGGTCAATGCCAAGGACAGAGCAGACATGTGAGCCACCCACGTCCTCTGAACAGACCTGCATGCCATGTGCCAAGGGCACACTGCAAGAGCTGGAGCTCCTCACGGAGTCAGGCCCTAGAAGAGTTAGTCTCTCATGATGGGACTTCCGAAACATCTCTGCACTTGAAAAGTTTGCTAATGTTGAGAATCATTGCCATGAGAGGGAAAAGCATTTTTTCTTTTTGTTTTAATTTACACATAATTAAACCTCATGTGAGTGACAGTTTTCAAATTAGACATAGCATCTTTAATCTATTTAATATCAGAAATGGTTCCAAGGCATGCTATCCAGGAATTATGAAAACTTGAAAAGTAAATAAAACATTGCTTTAACTGCATTCCTGACTGAGAACTGGAGGAGGGAGTTATTATTATGTTCGTAACAGAGAAACTGGCTTGGGCCAAAATGAGCCCCAGCAGGTTCACTAACTCCTCCAGGGCAGACTCCTGCCTCCAGACAGTGACGTGGATCCTGTTTGGGATTCTCTGTGGAAAGAAAAGAGTTTTCTGTCCCACACTATCAAGCACTATCAAGATCCATGAGAATTCTGCATCGGGCTGGAAAATCTTAAAGTCAATATTTTAAGAAAAGATAAAAGCCATTCTTTAGGGGGAGAAGAGTACTCAATGTCTCTGTCCTTCTCTTGCTTTCTCTGTCCTGAGCAACCCACTCTGCCCCCATCAGCACATGTCACGAGGAGCATCCACAGGGATGAGAAAGAATAGCGGCTGGCCCTGAGGTTGACCAGACATGTCCACCAGAAGACCTGACTGGAAGCTTTCCACTCTGTGCTTCCCATGCTATCTCCATGAAGGCCACACTGTGCACCCAATATTTCCACTCCCACAGGAGGCTGGCACCCTGCAGGGGCCAGGTGACAATGTCCATGTGGTCTAAGCTACTTGAGTGGGCAGTGTTCTGATGGAGTTAGAACCAAAGCTGGTCCTGGAAGCCAGCCTTATGCGTGGCTGAGAAGACTGGAGTAGAAGGCACAGGCAGCTCTGAGTGAGGGCCTCAGGAAGACAGAAGGGACTGTTCAGGGAGGAGGATGGAGATGGAGCCGGCCAGTGGACTGCTCTGTTCTAAATGCCAGTGAGGTCCAAAGAGGTGTCATCCACGTGGGCATGAGTGTCTTGCACCAGAGAAACACAGAGGCACACTGAGTATCACAGTTATAAATGTTTTGTTAACCAAAGCAACTCGTGTGCAGCAGCCTGAACTGTCAGTTGGTGTATCCCATATTCAAAGAAGAGACGACAGCACTACTTAGCCAAGGGTAAAGACATAAAGATAAGGGGCGAAGTGTTGAGAGCATTAACCCACTAAGGCTCAGTGGTGGTAAATTGATCTAGAGCTAAGTATCACTCATTTTACTAAGCACATCATCTTTTCTTCATAGCTTCCACCGAAAGCCTCAGATCTAGATCTCTGTTTCTCTCTCTCTCTCTCTCTCTCTCTCTCTTCCCTCTTTTGTATGCTTCCTCCGTCCTTCCCTCCTTATTTCTGTCAACTCTTTTGCTATCTCTGTATCTGTCTCTATCTCTTTCTATTCCTCTCTGTCCCATGAAACATTAGGACATGTGAGCTACTGACCAAGAGGCTGTGCAAGCCTTTGTCAGAGTGGAATGGGTCAGAAGTGTGGTATGATTGGGAGTCGTGGGGTGGCTTGAAGGACATGATGAGTTTTGAAGGTGCCAACTGGTGCTGCATGGCAGTATTCTCTGAATGGCATGGTGGCTAAGGTGGTGAAGGGCACAGAGGAGATGAACAGGTGCTCAGGACCTGTGCAGTGGTGTGCAACAGGCGTGGGGAGCAGGGAACTCCTGGCTCCAGGAAGCTGGGGATGGCCATGCATGAGCACACAGGAAAGGGCTCTTCTGAGTTCTGAGTGGGGTTCTGGCCTCTCAGGACTCTGCAGGGCTCGCCACAGAGTTGTGAGCATAGGTCTTTCAAGCAGTGGACCTGGATTGGATTTCTGGCCAAGACAATAGGTTCACATTTTCCAAAAATTTACATCATTTCTTGATTATCGAAGATACATGATTTTTGCTTGTTCCTTTATTTTAGGTTTGGTCTTCTGAAAATATATTGATATAGTCAATGAGCAGTATACTATTGATATGTTCACAGATTTCTTTATATTCAGTCTTCTTTATATCTACCAGCATGACTGTAGATATTTTTTACATTCCATCTGCTTTTTATCAATACATTTTACTAGAGTAGTTGCATCCTTGAAAAATCAGCTTTGACCTCAAGGGATAATATTTAATGCGTGGAAGGGTTTGCTTTTGATGGGATTTTTGATGCTCACTGTCTGTTTTACAGATGAAACAGGACAGGGGTACATCTGCAAATTCTTCTGCAATTACAGATTCTTCACACTTTCTTGAGCATGCTTTGTGGTCTACATCCCCTAGGAAGCTTGATATCGTATTCTTCTCTGAAGCGCTCCCTTCACCTCCTTGGGTCCCCCTTAGTTTACCCTTCTCCCAGGAGGACACGCTTCTCTCTGAAGCCTGCTCATCGGCTTGGAGACAAGGCAATGACTTGCTTGGTCCTCTGCACTCCCAGAGTGACACATTCAGACTCTCTGACTGCAGCACTCCACCTGTCTGGCTGCAGTTAGTCCAATCGTTGCTCCACTGCGCTTAAAATTTTAGTTTGTGGCTCAATCTTGTGTTCTCCACATTATTCCTTCATAATATTGATTGGAAGTATGTATCACTTCAGGAGTTGTATTTTTTCCTATTTAAATGATTTTTTCTCTTTTTAATATTTTGCTGCTCAGATCACTAAGAATGTTCCATGAATAAAAATGAAACAACTTACACAATTCTAGAAAAATGCTTCATTTCTACATAAAATTCTGAAATTAGCTATTTTTTCCTACAAGTGTCTAGCATCTTGCTTCATACATGTTTGTCTGAAGACCTTCATATAATTTGTAATATACACTTATTTTTTTCCTGTGTTTAAACACTTTATTAATGTGGGATTGGCATATAAAACCCATATATATTTAACACATGCTCAAGGAACCTTTCACAGGATACTTTGTGTATGGTATGAGGTAGGGACCTAAATGTAGACATTGCTATTAGAACTTCTAGTGATTTATTACACTGTTATTGTTTTATAATTAAGTTGCATTGGTATCTCCATTGTATATCAAATTTGCAGTCAGATTATCTGGGCAATAGGGTGGCTCCGGCAGTGAATTTGGCCACCCTTGTTCCCACACCACAGTCCTAATTAATACAGAAAAAGGATACAGCTTGATAATTAGCAGAAAGTCATCTCTCTTTTTTTTTGCTTCCATTTTAATAATTGTCTCAGCAATTCTAGGCTTGGCAGCAACTACTCCTTGGCTTAGTCTTGATTTCACAACAACACATTTGAAGCTAATTTTTATTGAGTGTTGTAATCTCTGGCAAGCACATGACAATCTCCTAGGCAGAAGCCATGCCACTGGTTGGCTAAGAGCCAAGGCTTTGGAACAAGTCCCAGCCCTGCACCTCAGCAGCAGGGAAATACCAAACCTATAAAAATGAGTGATAATAGGACCCACCACATCTTTCCTGCCCCAGGATAGGATAATAAACTTTAAAGTGCATAGCCCATTGCTTGGAATAGAGTGGGTGTGTAGTAAGTAGGAGCTCATTTTATGATCAGGCACAAAATCCTGGTCACCTGCACAGTAGTATTAATTAGGATGAATATAGTTAATGTAAACAGCAGCCCAGTATAAAATAAGCCCGTGACATATTAATATTAGGTAGTGAAAGTAGGTCAATTTCCTTCACCAACTCCCTCTCTTTTCCTACCCTTCTCTTTCACTTTTCACAGTATGCATGATCATGTCAAATAAATAAGATGCATTTGGGGGAAGAAAAATATTATAAATGATGTTATATTTCTCCTAGGGAAAAAAAAGTAAATACATTTGTGGAAAGCAGTGTTCTTTCCAAATGTGACCACATCAAATTCTTCAGTCGAGTATTATAGAAAAGGTACTAATGATAAGCATTGTGTTTTCTATCAAAGTTTAGAACAAGTCAATATGATGCATGATTCTGGTAGAGAAAACATAAAAAAGTAAAAGTAGAGTAACTCTTTAGCAGAAACAAAAATGAAGGCTACAGCTTATCCTACTCAGTTTTTTATGTTTTTCTTTCTGGTAACTTCAAAAACCTCCACTTGAATTAGCATCTGCCAGTAAATACAACAGCTAGTGTAAAAGAGCACAATTGGAAAACTTAGAAAATGAAAATGATGCGTATTGGAACATATATATGTTTGCGCAAATATATTTTAATCTCCTCATTTCTCTTCATAATTGATGCTCCATTTTAGAGTGCTCCCAAGCACTGAATATGAAAGAAAGATGAATCAATTGCAACAAAATGTTTGGCTTATTCTACAAGAGTGTTTCTACAAATGGTGAATCATAAAATTTTTGCCAATATATCTGTCTATATCAAAACATAAAGCAGGATGATCGAATGGAGAATTCTTGAAAGATAAATATTTTTACAGTGCTATGCAAATGCCATACATTTATGCACACATTCAGATAACATTAGCTGCCTGTGAGATGTGAATATATAAACTAGAATATGCATATATAAAATCCCGTGCAAGATCACTTGCTGAAAGAATGGATGCAACTGATGTGAAACTAATTTGGGAAATTTCAACCTAAAGCTGAACTCCAGGTGCCTTCTGTGGTAGCAGTGAATTAATATTAATTTTCATGTGCTGATACTCAGGACTGGATTGACTCCCAGGAAATATCGCCGTGCATGACAACAACAGCAGTTTTTCACACTTACTGTGCACACACCACTTTAAGTGAGGAATCTGGGGCATTGCCAGTCATTGCATAGCATATAACTGGGCAATTTCCATGATTTGCTTTAATTTGGGGTACTTGATAGGAAATGTATAGATTTTGAATTACAATGAACTTCTGTAACTGATGATAGGACGTAGCAGGGTCTGATATACCTTTCTGGCTTACACAACAAGCAGAAAAAAGAAAAAAGAAAGACATGAAACCAGACTGTCGAGGACCCAGCACCAGATGATTGGGAGCAACTGATCATGGGAAGAAAAGAAAGACACAAGGACCCAAGATCACCTCCAAGTACTACCCAAGCTGTGAGGTAAAGAAAGGAGCTGTGGGAATCTGTCGGCTATGGAGGCAGATGAGGGAGTCCCGGGGGTCAGAAGCAGAGAGTAGCTGAGATGGGTTACAACAATTCGGTCCCCACAGACCAAAGAAACAAACTCGGTGCATACTCACCATCATGCATAAAAATAAGCTCAAAATGCAACATAGGCCTGTATAATTCCTGAGAGAAAATTTAGGAGAAAATGTTGACAGCTTGGGAAAATTAGTTTTATTCACCGCACCACCTAAGTATGATTAATAAAGGATTTTTAAAACAGTACATTTGATTTAACTGAAGACTGGCTAATCAAAAATCACATGAATACCAATGCTTATGAATTATGCATGTGCCTGAAAAAGTTCCTGGGACCAGAACATTAAAAACTCCCCCCAATTATGAAATCAAGCAAACTAATAAAAAGGAGAAAAGGGATTTAATATAAACATCTCTAAAGATACTAATTGTTGTTATCCTTTGACAAAATGCAAATTGAAACTACAATGAGATACTACTCTTCTCCTTTTAGAATACCCACACTTGAAAGAATTCACCATGTTCAGCATTGGTGAGCATGCAGAGCATTGCAACTATCATGCATCATTAGTGAGCACATGTTCTTTGAAATACTTTGGAATTAGTTTGGCAAATTCCTTTTAAAAAAAAAAAACCAAAGCATTTACCCAGGAAAAATAAAAATGTATGTTGAGACCTATGAATGACTATCCAGATAAATATGCAAAGGAGAAGAAATCAAATGGAGCTACATACTACATGATGACATTGTAAGAAATTGAAAAAAAAATCTATAATGACAAAAAGTAAAGCCTTCAGTGCCTAGAAAAAGAGAGGAGAATTACCAAGAAACATGAAAAATTTCAAGAGAGATGTGTTCATTGTCTTGATTGTAGTAGTACTTTCATGGGCTTAAGTATCTGTCAAAACTTTAATAAGTTCAGTGATTCAAAACTTATTAAATTGTACACTTTAAACA
This sequence comes from Cuniculus paca, assembly GCA_004365215.1. NCBI lineage: Eukaryota > Metazoa > Chordata > Mammalia > Rodentia > Cuniculidae > Cuniculus > Cuniculus paca. Next base: position 11,087 of record RJWT010044188.1, read on the forward strand.
TATATAGTTTGTCATATCAACTATATGGAAAAAAGACTGTGATAGAAAACTTCAAAGAATGACAAAAATCATGAGAGGAATTAAATTACTCTATTTAGAAGCCCCTGTAACAAGGTAACTGAGTTGGTTATCTTTCATGTGAAAGTGACCCAAAACCTAAAAAGTAAATGCAATGTTTTTCTTAAACAATTCACAAAGTCATCTATCAGATTCAAATTTTTGGAAGTCTGTACGTTGCTTTAAGGAAAACAAAGTAAGGATTAATCATTTTATTTTCAGCTTAGGGGTGAACAGATAAGCTTAATTACCTAATTTGTTTTCTGGAAACATGATTTGCATATATGAATAAACGTGCATTACTCCCCAATATCGCCTTTAGCATCACTTATACAAAGATCACAAGAAGAACACAACTTCCTTCTTCAGAGTCCACTCTTTGGTGACTGGGCGGTGGCAGCGCTGGCGTGGGGTGACAGGAGTGGTATGTAATAAAAAATGCCAGGTCAGAGGCGGTGAGAATACGAAGCTAGACATGTCTAATTACTGAATGTGCACACTCGCTACTAACGTGCAGGCTTCTTCTGCATAACAAAAAGAATTTAGTTTGCCTTTTACTTGGAGCAGTGAACTTGTGTGATGGCTGATGAATGACCATGATGCTGTATATCAGGTAACTAACACAGACAGTGGATTCAGCTCAGTTTACCCATCCTAAATCTACAGCAACCATTGCTAACC
>RJWT010044189.1:0-11837 GCA_004365215.1 Cuniculus paca
GGGACCAGCAACTGAAGCACTAGCAGGATAAGGTTGACCTGAGCAGTGAAAAGTAGCTTAACTTGGCATTGTGTCTACTGATGCGAGTAGGGCCCAGAGAGGGAAATGCAGCTCCGACAGTGTGACATGAAAACTGAGCTAAATTCAAGAAAAGGACATGCCCCGAACCAAGAGGAAGTGAAAAATATTAACGCCAATGCAAAACAGAAAAATTAAAACAAAACACCATGAGGAAGTTAAAAGTTGAATGCATCAAATTCTGTGGAACAATCTGAAAAAAGGCAGCAAGCTATTTAAAAATAAAAAGCAGAAAAAGAAGTCAGTTCAGATGAAAGACTCGAAGGTTTTTTTCCTCCTGGCCACATCAGCCAGTGTGCCAGTTGAAGACAAAAGTGAACATGGGAAAGACTGGAGAAAGCTAACTATGCAAAGTCACCTTCAAGGCCATGAACCAAAGGCCAAAGTTACTCAGCTTTGTGTGAGCAGGTGTAGCTCAGACTGCAACTGATGTCAGGTCGAGGCCGGGCTGTGGGCATAACCAGACCACAGGTAGTGAGATTGCCTTCCCTGAACAAACCAGAGTCCTGTGGACTGCAAGGTTTTCTTTCTGGTACAGTTCTTGAATTAATGACATAGAAACCTTGGTGTGAGATAGCAGGATCATGCTGACCAATGCATTCATGGTCAAAACTTTGCAAATCTGCTGTAAGATCAAATCAGATTCCCAAATTCAGATTCTAGCTTCTTATTCAACACATGTTGGTGCATTGTGCGCTGGGAGCCTGGGAGAATTCTAAGAAGGCATAGCCTTGTCTTAAGCGTTTTCTTAGGCCAACTGTTCACGCAGAGAACTTGTAATGTGGCCCATATCTCCCTGGCATTGGGATCGATCTGGCTTTGGGAAGTCCATAAGCCAGCATTAGAAACCAGAAGAACATTCTTTTTGAAGAACACTGTTACATAAGGTGTTTAGAGCTTCAGATTGATCCTCAGCATTTTATTTGATAAAAAATCTACCCAAAGAGCAATGATAATAGTACCAGAGAATCTAATTCTATGTCTAACAAGGTCTTTGGGGAAAATGAATTTAAGGATCCAACTGGGAAACCAAGGACCATTTTCCCTCTCTGTTGTGTGAGCAGCCTGCAGGAGGGCTTGAGCTCCTCTGCTTTCTGCCTGCAGCAAAGGGACCAACTCACTTTATTCTCTGTTGAGGACTCCCACAGGCTGTGCAGGAAGCAAGGAGCCAATGAGAAAGCGACACGGGACTGCTATCAGTGCAGGGGCAAGGAACTGGGTAGTTTCGAATCAGTACAGGAGGTGTCCTCACTAATATTCTCATTGCCCCCTCTTTAATTCTGTCTAGAGTTGTTCTGCCATTTCACTACTTTCATCCTTTTATTTCCTTTTTTTCTTCATTGAAGATTTTGTCAAACTTTTTTTTTGGGGGGGGGCACAGTGCAGGCCCTGAGATAAATAAGATATAGAATCTACCCTTTTATTAACCTGAACTCCAAATAAGAAATATTCATTGAATATCCAGGGCCTAGGATAGCACCAGGTACATAGTAGTTATTCAATAAATAATTGTTGAATGAACGATGTAACTCACAATGGTAGAGTAATGCGAAATTTGACTGTTTCTTCCTAATGTGGCCTTGAGTCCTTCCCCTGCTCTGGCCTTTACCTTTATAGTCTTGTAACCCCATACTGTCTTGGTTACGCAGTTTTCATTTAGGAGGTTTGTTGCTTTGGGACTTGTGTCCTAATGTTTTCTCTGTTTATAATTCTTATTTTAGTCTCATTTTTCTACTCACACCCTAGCCTATGTCTTTCCTTTATTGTAATTTAAAATTATCAATGTATATACTCCACTCTTAGTTGAGCACCTACAACATTCAAAGCATTGCACTAGAAACTGGTGATATGACAATGAACAGAAAACTACGGGCTCAAATAATCTCCACCCTCTCAGGGAGTATACCTTGTCAGCGAAGACAGAGACTAAAATTGGCACAACTAGTTGGTGGTAACTGTGATCGGTGCCATGAAGGAGAACAGTGCAAGAAGCTCAGAAAGCAGACGTACACTTCCTAGGCTTGAAGGTCAAAAATCCTCTGAGGAAGGGATGTTTAAATTGGAGGAGGAAAGGTAGAGTTTTTGAGGCAAGTAAAGCAACATGAGCAAAGAGGCCCTGAGGGGAAACGAACAGAACATTCTTGAGGAACTGAGAGAAGCAAAGCTCTTGGTTGGGCTTCATCATCTGCGGGAAGCTTTCTTTTTGGCTCCTCTAAAAATATTTAGATAACCCCTCAGAGATGCAATGATGGTCGCAGTTTCAGCAACTCCCTGTGTTTCTTTCATTGTAATATATGTGATGAGTCCGTCTGTCTTCCTGTTGAGACCAGAAACTTCTAAAAGAGTAATCATTTTTTAAAGTTCCAATATTTAATAGTGCATGATATACATATTGGTAAATGTTCATTGAATGAATAATAAATCAATTGATCTTAGCTTCTGATACTAGTAGCTATTAAAACAGCAAGAAACTCAAAATTATACCATTAGATACGTATCTGAAGTAAAGCTAGTCCTTTTAGCCAAGTGAGTATCAACTTTGGTTGTCACCACCAGCCAGCCTGGGGAAGGACTGAGAGCCTTGATTGCTTCACAGAGTAGATCAAGGAAGGAATTGACAACCGTAACAGGGGTTTTCTTAAAACAACAATAGCAGCAGCAACAAAAACAACAGAAGCATGTCTGATTCTTCTGATCCATGGATGAATGCCCAGTGAGTGTATTTCTAATTTTCAAGATGCCACTGGTTTCATAACCCAGAAATATTCTAGGCAAGTGCTCCACCATTGAACTTCATCCCCAGCCCCAACTCAGTAATAGCCTAAAAAATATTTGGGAAACCTACAAAATGTGTCCATTTTTAAATTTTCAAATAAGATTAAGAAATTGATCCTGCTAGTTTCAACAAGTCATTTAAAAATAAACAAAAACAAAAAACCCACAAGGGAATTCTTTGGCTTAAACAGATTTAGCTTTAGGGTAAATTCACGTTATTGTGGTTGTTAGCATTTTCCTGGGACCTAGTGAAATTAGTTTGAGGACTCTGAAGTGATAGAAATGCAGTGCATGGACCTCAGAGGAGGGGGCCTTAGTTGACCAGAGTGACCTGGGGGACTGAGCTTCCTAGCTCTAAGTCCTGAAGGGCTAGAAGTTGAATTATCCAGACTTGAAATTCATTTGAAGAAAATTTGATAATATAGGTCCTTGAGTGAAGCACTACATTTTCAATTTGCAAATATAAGTTTTGCTATGAACCTGTCTCATTTGAAAATGATGCTTTTACCTCACAGATCTAGAGAAATCATTCCTAAAATTCATATGGAACTAGAAGAGACCTAGAATAGCAAAGGCAATTCTGGGTAACAAAGTCAAGGCATCACAATCCCTGACTTGAAATTATACTACAGAGCTACTGTGATAAAATCAGCATGGTAATGAAAAAAAAAAACCAGACCTGAAGATGAATGGAATAGATTAGAAGATACAGCCACAACTACAAAGACACTCAGCCACCTTATCTGTGACAAAGAGACCAAGCAAGTTCACTGGAAGAAAGATAGCTTCTTTAATAAGTGGTGCTGGAAAAACTGGCTTTCCATATGCCAAAAACTAAAATTAGATCCATGTCTATCACCATGCACTAAACTAAAGTCAGAATGGATCAAAGATCTAAATATTAAAACAGAAACACTGAATCTGGTGGAAGGCAGTGTAGGTAGAAATCTCAACAACATAGGGGGTAGGCAGAGAGTTCATGAACAAAAATCAAACTGCATGGGAAATACTTCCCAGAATCAACAACTGGGATCTTGTCTTATTAAAAAGTTTTTGCATGTCAAAGAAAATCTCCAACAGAGTGAAAAGAAAACCCATGAATTGGGAAAAAATCTTAGGTAACTCTCCCTCAGATAAAGGACTTCTATCTAGAACATATAAAGAATTAAAAAAGATCAGGCCTCCAAAATTCAAAGATCCAATCCAAAAATGGGCATCTGAGATGAATACATCTCAGATGAAGAAATACAAATAGTCAACAAATATATGAAAAAAAGTTCAGCATCATTGGTCGTTAGAGAAATGCAAATTAAAACAATGTTGAGATTCCATCTCACTCCAGAAAGAATGGCCAAGATCAAGAAATCAACCAATAACAAATACTGGAGGGGCTATGGGGAAAAGGAACCCTTCTCCACTGTTGGCGGGAATGTAGGCTGGTACAAACACTGTGGAAATCAGTGTGGAGGTTCCTCAAAAAGCTAGGATTAGAGGTCCCATTTGACTCAGCTATCCTGCTTCTGGGCATTTTCCCAGAAGCATTGAAAACATCATATCACAGTGATATATGTGCACCCATGTTTATAGCAGCACAATTTGTAATAGCTAAATCTTAGAAACAATCCAAATGCCCATCAACCAAGGAACAGATAAAAAAAGATATGGTGTTTTTATACAATGGAGTACTACTCAGCTATAAGGAAGCATTGCATCAAGGCTTTTATAGGTAAATGGATGAGACTTGAGACCATATTCATAAGTGAAATAAATCAGACCCACATGTGTAAATATCATATTTTCTCCCTAGTATAAGACTGAAAGAGTAAATAAGATCCAAAATCTACAATAGATATTGTGAAAGGGTAAGAAACTGCTCAAAGGGAAAAAATAACTGGAATAGTGGAAAGGAGAAAAGAAGGAAGGGAAATGGAAAAAGATATAAATTTGTTTATATATACATAAAATAGCTAAGATGGTTATACTACTAATTCTATTAGTTCTTGGAAAAGAACAGTTAATACTTACATGATTAGATCAATTTTGCATGTCTATATCTGGTAATCCAAACAACTCTTTTGAAGATAACAATATGTGATATTACAACCATTGTTAAATTCCTATCATCTTGTTTTGAAAGCCTATATTGTTATTGTTTTGGTTTTTTTGTTCTTCTTGTATTTGTTGCTTGTATGTCTCTTGTTTTGTGTCTTTTTTTTCTGTTTTTTTTCTCTTTAAAATAAAAAAAAAGAAAAAGAAATGCTTTGTGACCCAGAGTAGCCAATGTTTCTCTACAAAGTGAAGAACTTCCTCTCAAAAGCAGGATTCAGTTTTCGGGGGAGAGAAGTAAGGGAAGAGCAGTGACCAATCAAGCTTTTGCCCCATAATTGAGGTACAAAAACCCGGGTCAGTTTATTAGTCAGTGAATGGAAATCACTGATGTGGACCTTACAACTTTAGCTCCTCTAAGGTGAAAGAGAAATTTCTCTTACATTAGTTTGGACAAAAAAAGGAAGAATCTTATTGTCAATATTCTTACTCTCTGGGCATTGATTTGAATAGCAAGTACCTAAACACTGTAAATCTGTTCTTCTTTAATTAAATTAGGTTGATACAAATGAACAGCTGAGGAGAATAGCCCAGATGAGGATTGTTGAGTATGACTACAAACCTGAATTTGCATCTGCAATGGGAATAAACACTGCCCATCAAACAGGTACGCACACGAATTCCCTTTTGAATTTCGTATTGTCAACCACTAATGTTTTAATTTTGAGGTTGTGTGCTACGGCATTTGATAACACCCAGGTGCTCTAACTTATTTTCTGTGAAATCCATACTCACTAGATCAAGAAAGGTTAAAGAGTTCCTGTGTCATCTTTTCTAACACCTCTATTCCTGCACCTGAATGTCCTAGAGGAGTGTTCTGAACATATCATTTCTTTTCCCTGGAATCCTCTTGCTCATGATGGGGCCGATGGTAGCTCAAATGGGAGGGGCAGCATTGGACAGTTTGGGAACAGAAGAAGCAGCTGGAGGGAAGGTAGGTTGGTCTAGGAAAGAGAAAGTATAAACAAAAGAATGTTTATTCTCTAACCCAAGAATCCTAAAGAAAGAAGGAAAATTTAAGGGTCAGAGGCCTCCCATAGAAAAAGAAATCAGGCTAATTCCCCACCTTTCCTTCTGTGTACAGGGATTTTAAGGTATTTACTCACCCTTTCCAATGTTTGTCAGAGAGTCTTTAAATATGAAGAGGGAAAAAAACTATACTTTCGCTTTGAATCCTAGAGTGGTTCTTGGCTCAAAGTTTTCTCTTTGCATTAAATGCATTGTCGATCAAAGTTAAAGCTTTGGAATAAACATCTATTTCCGAAGATGTCTTTGGCAATAGCAGGGTTTCATGTTGACATAGGCCTGCCGGGATTTTCTCCCAACGAGTCTGTCTCTGATTAAAGACTTAGAGTGTTTCGTGTATAGGAATGATTGCCCAGGAGGTGCAAGAGATCCTGCCCAGAGCTGTGAGAGAGGTTGGTGATGTCACCTGTGAAAACGGAGAGAAGCTAGAGAACTTCCTCATGGTTGATAAGGTAACAAATCACTGAATAGATCTCTGTTCTCCCATGAATAAGTCCTTTCTGTGGCAGCGCAATGAGCTGAAACACCTGACTGGGAAATGCACGTTAAGAAAAACCCTCTTCACCTAGCTATGAAGTGAGTTGTATCAATTACAGACACAAAAAAAATGTGTTATGGGAATGTTCTCATCACAAATGATGCCAAATGTTTGAGGTGATGAATGGCTTGGTTGATTGGCTTGGTTGTTCCACAGTGCATTAAAAAATTATAACATTACTTTGTACCTCTTAAATATGTACACCTATACTTGTGGATATGTAGTAAAAAGAAATATCCCATAAGAGAAAAAGAAAAAGGTATAAACTAATAATTTCATCTCAGCAGATATATTGCTGGAGGAAAACTGGCATTGGAAAAGTCCACTTAATATGAATGCACTTGAAACAAAGATTAAACATAGCAATGAACAGTGACAGAAACTCTGACTAGACCTCATCTCTAAAAATGGAACTGAAACTTATGAAAATATTTATTTTTTTATGTTACACAACTTAAATTATAAGTATAAAATGTGCTCCTTCTCAGAATGATTAAAGATTAGGATGCTGACTTTCTTTTTGTTCATAGTTTTTGATGAAATTATATTTGACTTTCACAGAATAATCATAAAGTGGGTCATTTTTATGAAGCCATTCACAGGTCTCATTTTTTCCCAAGGACCTGTCCTAATTCCTCAATATTCAAATCACTCCCTTTTGAAGGGAGATCATCACGCCTCTAACTTAGCTCCCCTTTACTGGTTTAAGCCTGTCGGTTCCTCGTTTGTTGATGCAGTGTGTGATTTGAGTAGTTCCTTGATATCACGGTCATCAATTCTGTGAAACCCTGCATCTTTTGCAAAGTTTGCAAATTCAGTCTGCTGCTGACTTGCTTTACATCGCAGTTTTGTATTTCCTGCTGGGAGGAAAGTCTGATTGCCATAGGGATTTTGTAGTTGCGGGGAGAGATACCTGAGTGAAGACTAATTTATAATTTGTCAGTTCTTGGGGGCAATGCTTCTCAAACTTCAAAGGGCACACATATCACTAGGGATCTTATTAAAATGCAGATTCTGATTCTGCAGGAATAGGGTGAACCTGTGAGATCTTGCAGTTCTAACTAGCCTCCAGATATGCCAGTCTTGCTGACCCTGCAGGTCATAAGCCATACTTGAAATAGTGAAGCAAACCATACTTTTTCACATCGGGCACCTCCACCATCCTGTGCAAAGCCCTTATTCACAAAGCACTTAAATGACCGCATCTTGGAGGCCTGGTCAGTCCTAGGCTGCAAAAGCTGAGTGACAGAAGCTGACTTACTGCCTTCTGCTTCCCAGAGAACACATCTGCATAGAATGAATTCTTTAATTGCTCTATGGCAGACCGAGGGTATCATGTCATTTGTGAGGTAAAGCATGAGGAATTTATGTACTTATTTTCCAATTTTTTATTGCAATACAATGCATGCAGCATAAAATTTATTCTCCCAACAATTTTAAGTGTACAGCTCAGTGACAGTAAAGGCACTTATAGTGTTGTGCAATTATCGTCACTATACATCTTCAGAACTCTTCATTTTCTAAAAGTGGAACTTGATGCCCATTAAATAATAACTCACTATTCCTCTCTTCCCTGAGCCTCTGGCAACCAGAGCATTATACTTTCCGTCTCTGGGATTTTGACTGGGTTAAGTACCTCATATAAGTGGAATTGTACAGTATTTCTTTTTTGTGTCTGGTTTATTTCACTTAGCATAATGTCATCAGAACTCATCCTTGTTGTGGCATATATCTGAGTTCCTGCCTTTTAAAGGCTGAATAATGTTCCTCTGGATGTCTAATACACTTTACTTGTCCAGTCGTCTGTTGATGGTCGCTTTCACATTTTAATAAAATGAATTGTTCATGATATTGCTATGAATGTGGGTGTAAATGATACATACCTTGAGTCCCTGTTTTAAGTTTTTGGAGGATGTATGTCCAGAAGTGGAATTACTATATTATATGTGGTATTGTTTTTTTTGAGGAATTGCCATTTTGTTTTCCAAAGTGGCTGCATCATTTTATATTCTTAGTTACAATGCCCAAATATTTCAGTTTCTCCACATTCTCACCAATACTTGCTATTTTCTGTTTTTATTTTTAAAAAGTAGCCAACCAAATGGGCTTGAGGTGATATCTCATCATAGTTTTGCTTTCATTTCCCTAATAGTGATGCTCAGCATCTCTTTATATTTTATTGATCATTTGTGTATCATCTTTGGAGAAATATCTGCTCATATCCTTTGTCCATGTTTGAATTGTGTTGTTTCGGTGTCGTTGAGTGTCAGGAATTTTCTATTTATTCTGGATGTGTTTTTTTTTTTTTAATCTCAAAGAGTTGAACTCAGGACCTCAAGTTTGCCAGGCAGGAACTGGGCCACTGAGCTAAATCCCCTGTTGAACAATAGTCTCTTATCAGATATGTTATTGCAAATATTTTCTCTCATATGGGTAGTCTTTCCATTCTTTCAATACTTCTTTATGTATGGAAGTTTTTAAATTTTAATTTGATATCATCTGCTGTATTTATTAGCCTTTGGTTATCATATCCAAAACAATCATTGCCAAATTCAATGTTGTGAAGATGTTGACCTATGTTTACTTCTAAGAGTTTTATTGTTTTAGGTCTTACACTGAGGTCCTTTATTTTTAAAAATCTATTTTGAATTAATTTTTATATATGGTGTTGGGTAAGAGTTCAGCTTCATCCTGCTGTATGGATATATTCAGTTTTCCCAGAACTTTTGTTGAAGAGACTTTTGTTTCCCCATTGAATGGTCTTGAAACCCTTGTCAGTAAGTATTTGATCCTAGCTATAGAAGTTTATTTCTATGCCTGTAATTCCAGTACTCAGGAGGCTGAGGCATGAGGATTGCCAGGAGTTCAAGGCCAACCTGGGCTATATAGTGAACTCAAAGCCAGCCTGAATTACAAAGCAAGAACCTGTCTCAAAAAAAGAAAAGTTTATTTCCTGGCTGTCGATTCTATTCCATTGATCTTTATATTTATTTTTATGCCAACATCACACTGTCTTGATTATTGTAGTTTTATAATAAATTTTGAAATCAGGAAGTGTAAGTCCTCTAGTTTTGTTCTTCTTTTCCAAGATTTCTTTCACTTTTGTGATCACTTGATCCGAATTTTGGGATGAGTTTTTCTTTTTCTGCAACAAACGTCATTATGATTTTGCATTGCCTTTAATGTGTAGATTACTTTGAGTAACATTGACATTGTAACCATATTCAGTCTTTGAATCCATAAACATGGGACATGTTTTCATTTACTTATGCTTGCAGTAATTTATTTTAGCAATATTTTATAGTGTTTATTGCATAAATCTTTTACCATCTTGGTTACATTAATACATATTTTATCCTTTCATGCTCTTGTAAATGGAATAGATTTTATAATTTCCTTTTCAGATTGTTTATTGTTAGTGTGTATGAAAAGTTATTAATTTTTGTGGGTGACTATGTCTTGCCACCTTGCTGAGAAATTTATTTTTAATAATAAAGTACTGAAATTTCCAATAAATTATTTTGAAATAAAATGGGGCCTATTCAAAGGTATTTGTATAGTGAAATCACGCTCACTCTTGCATTTTCTGGGTGAGGTTTCTGGGGTGAGAGGAAAGGCGTGCAGAGCCATCAGTCACAGGGCAGCCGGGGAGTTGTCACCTGGCTGCTGCTGAAGGAGCAGTTAAACCACTTTTGGATGTGGCCCTCGCTAGGACTCTCAGGAAAGGAGCCTTCGTGAATCGTATGTGTAGGTTGTCATCAAGGCCTTGTGATAGTCATTAGTGTCCCCTCTGCCCTGCAGAAGCTTCCCACTCCCCAGGCGAGCTGAATGGGATGGCTGGACTATCAGCAATGGGAGATCCCAGGGCCACAGACTTCTCCTAGGAGAGGCCATCATCCAAGCTCATTCCTAGGAGGGCAAACCCAGATGTCTGGGAAGGTAGGAGGGTGACGTTACTGTTCCAGGCTGCCAGTTCAGTGTCACCTGTGGAGAAAACCATGCCAAGGTAGAATTCTGTTTATAAATAAGTAAAAGTGGTAGGAGTCCAAAAAGGAAAAGTTGTGATTCTCTTTGTAGTGATATAATCTGTGGAAACATCTTTAAGGCCACAGCCTTTCACGGAAACTGTTATTGCAAAAGCCAGTTGAACACCCCCAGCTTGACGAGGCAGGGGAAGCCCAGCCCTGTTCTTTGGATGCCTCGGGTAGACTTCATTTGCTGGCTCATCCAGCACCATGGGGCATTCCTTCCCAGCACCGTCAGGGCTCACAGCTTCCCCTCTGTTCTTTCTCATTGAGAATCCAAGGAATTCCGCTCCTGCTGCCCCGTGTTCTTTGTTAACTGTGAAATGAGCAGGATGCGCGGGAGCCCCTGCTTTCCAGATCTCCTACCCCTGCATGTGGGCGGCGTAGTAGCTCTCACTGCCACGCCCAGGCTGCTTGTTCTAAGGGACTTTGTTAGGATTTCTGGGCTTCACCTACTGTAGTACCTGGCAAAGGTCAGATTAAGGTACAGTCTCTCCATTCCTCACTCTGTTTCTCTTCCGCCATCTGATTCCTTTTAATAAAAAAATGTTCTTTGAACTTAAAATATGAACTAGACATGCTTACGAGAATGTCGAACGTCGCTCTCCAGGATTGCTGTATCATTTTCACAAGTATGGTGCAACTTTATACCAAAATAGGAGAAAAAAATGGCTGAATCTTTACAGACTGCCCATGTACTAACCAAAGTTAGTAATGTTGGTCAGAGTTGGTACAAGCAGCCTTTCTTCCTCCCCTTAACACGAGAGATGATCTTGCAAGGTAAACATTTCTTATCTGGATAATCTGCTTCTTCTCATAAATATTTCATGGTTTCCTCTGTACCAGTGAAAGCCCTGGGAAGGGAGGTAGACTGAGAAGGGTCAGGGTTGATGCTGAGGATAAGAGACCGAGGAGGCACACAATGGGGCTTTACCTTTCTAGTTTTTTCATCTATGTCTTCACTTGGAAATGTTATTTACTCGATTCTGTGATTATGTGGGAGTAAGTGGTTATTATTCTGGGAATTATTACTAGGTGTGCTTCAGATAAGAGCATGTGAGAACTGCTTCAAACTAATTCGCAACTGAGTCTGAACAAAAATTGGATGCATCTTGTGAGTAACTAGTTCAGACAAATCATGCCTTTTTTTTTTTTTTTTTGAGACAGGGTCTTGCTAAGCAGTTCAGGCTGGCCTTGAGCTCACTGTGTAGCCCATGCTGGCCTTGAACTCATGGCAGTCCTTCTGCTTCAGCCTTCCTGGTGCTGAGATTATAGGTGTGCACGACTGA
>RJWT010044190.1:0-11824 GCA_004365215.1 Cuniculus paca
GGCCCTACCAGGTTCTGAGGTCCTGAGGCTACACAGCTAGGTGAGGTTCACTTTCCAGCCCTCAGCTCATGCCAGGCAGACCACTGAAGCTGCAATGCGCTACTTTGAAAGTGTTTAAATGTTGTCATTATGGAGAACAGATAAATACATAGCATAGGCTAGGAATGTGGTAGGGCCCCATCCAGTGACCCTAAGCAGCACTGCAGCTTCAGTGGTCTGCCTGGCATGAGCTGAGGGCTGGAAAGTGAACCTCACCTAGCTGTGTAGCCTCAGGACCTCAGAACCTGGTAGGGCCCTGCCCAGTATCCCCATAGAGACAGGGACCTTTGGAACATCCGTGGGGTCCTGCCTAGTGATGCCAAACAGCCTGGGACCATTGGCACATAACTGGGGCCCTTTTTTGGCCCCCCCAAAGACCCCAAACAACTGGGGAGCTTCAGTGGACTGCGTGGTGTAGGTTGAGGGCCTGCACAGCATACTCCACCTAATTGTTCAGCCTTTGCATGCCACTCAGAGCCTGGTAGTGCTCCAAACAGCAAATTCAAGCAGCTGCAGAGCCTTTGCAGGCCAAGTGGGGTGTGTTGAAGGTCCGCCCTGCATATTCCTCCCTCTCAGGGAGACTCTGAGTGCCACTAGGGATTTGGTAAAGCATGTCGAATGACATCTTCTCAACTGGGGAAACTCCCTGCAGTACAGACAGCTATCCTCAACCCAGGAGATGACTTGACACTTTGCATTTGGCTGCCACAGGGGAATACAGGAAAACAAAACACAAAAATGCAACTCAAAACTCTAGTCCATCCCAAACAAGCCTAAGAGACAAGGACATAGAATAAAGTATAAGCTACACACCTGAAACTTCTGAAATGATAGCAACTGAAGTAAAGAAACAACTCCATAAGCTATAAAGGAACTCAGAGCAGAAATAGTCTCCAAGGTAAAACGAGAAATGATAAATGTCATGAAAGAAATGCTGAACACATCTAAAGAAGACACAGTTAAAAAAAGAGGAGCACTACAAAATCATGGAAACCTTGAATGAACAATGCAAGAAAGAATTAGAATGCATGAAACAGATTCAAAGAGATATCCAGGAAATCAAAACTTCCATCAAAAGCTGGCAAAGCCGCCTCAATGAATGTGAAGACAGACTTTCAGACATCAAAGACAGATTGCAGCTAGTGAACAAGAAAGGAAAGATATTTTAAAAATAACAGGGAATCAAAAAATAACAATTCAATAGTTGCAAGATGATGCAAAGAAAAGCAATATAAGATTGATAGGTGTAAATGAAAAAGGAGACAACACAAATGATATAAAAAGACTATTTACAGAAATAATAGCCAAAAATTTCCCAAACATGAAAAAGGAAACTGACAAACAGATAAGTGAAGTATATAGAACTCCAATTAGCCATACCAAAATAAATGTATACCCAGACATACAATAATCAACATCCCAGAAATTCAACATAACAACAGAACATTAAAAGCGGTTAGAGAAAAGAAACAAATCACCTATAGAGGAAAGTCCATCAGAATCACAGCAGACTTTTCAACACAAACAATGAAGTGAAGAGGAGCATGGAGTGAAGTATTTTAAATACTAAAGGAAAATGACTTTCTACCCAGATTGAAGTACCTGCAAACCTATTCTACAAAATCAATGGAGAAATAAGATACTTCTACAATAAAAAGCAGCTAAAAAACTTCATGAGCACCAAACCAACCCTGAAAAGAATACAGAAAGATACTCTAGATAGACATTAAATAATTATGCCTTCAAGAACACCAACAGAAAAAACCACCAAGCAGGGCAAACAATTAAACAGAGGGAAAAGGTAAAGAAACAACAGTAGAAAGATAACAAAAATGAGCCAATATGTATCAGTTATAACCATTAATGTAAATGGCCTCAATTCATCAGTTAAAAGAACCAAACTGGTAGAATGGATCAAGAAACAACATCCAACCATATGCAGTCTACAAGAAACCCATATAACCCAAAAGAAAATTCATAGGCTAGTAGTCAAAACAATACTTCATGCAACAGGAACCCCCCAAAAAGCAGGGGTAGCTATTCTGTTTGCAGACAATGTGAAATTCTAAGCAAGAATGATCAAAAGAGATAAAGAAGGTCACTACATACTGGTTAGGGGAAAACTCCAAGATAAAGAAACAACAATTGTAAATATATATGCACTCAATATGTGAGCACCTAGCTATATAAAACAAATATTAAGAGAAATGAAAAATCAAATAATAACATAATTATAATGGGAAACCTTAACACCCCATTGACACAAACGGACAGATCAACTAGCCAGAAAATCAGCAAAGAAATAACAGAACTCAATCAAACTTGTGAACAAATGGACTTGGTAGAGCTGCGTAGAGTATTCCACCCAATGGCATCAGAATATACATTCTTCTCAGTTTCACATGGGACATTCTCTAAAATAGACCATGTACTAGTCCACAGAACATGCTTAAGTAAATGCAAAGGAATCGAAATTATCCCACGCATATTATCTGATCATAGTGCCATGAAACTGGAAATTAATGACCAAAGAAAAAACTCCATTAACAATCAGAAATTAAATAATAAATTCCTGAACAATCAGTGGGTTACAGAGGAAATTAAAGAAGAAATTAAACAATACCTACAAACAAAAATACAAATACACTCATTGGAACCTGTGAGATGTAATGAAAGTAGCCCTCAGAGGGAAATTTACTGTGGTGAATTCCCACATCTGGAAAATAGAATGAACACAAATAAACAATCTGATGTTAAACTCAAACATCTAGAAAAAAAAGAGCAAGTGAAGCCCAAAGCAAAAAGAAGAGAGGAAATTATAAAGACCAGAGCAGATACTGCAGATAAAAAGAGGCATTATGGTAGCCTTACCGATTGCTTTTTACCCTGTTTAAAAGTCATGTACCATGTTCATTGCCTTGTTTTGATTGACTTTACTCTGTTTTGTTTTGTTTGATTGTATTCTCTTCAAAATAAAAATAAATAAATAAATAAATAAATAAATAAATAAATAAAGACCAGAGCAGAAATTAACACAATTGAGACTAACAAAAGAATACAAAGAATCAACAAAACAAAGAGATGGTTCTTTGACAGAGTAAATAAAGTTGAAAAGCTCCTAGGCAACCTTATCAAAAAAAGGAAAGAAAAAACTGAATTTCATGAAATAAGAAATGAAAAGGGTGGAATCACTACACAGCCTGCCAAAATGCAGAAGATCATCAATACCTATTTTGAAAATCTTTACTTTCGTAGGTTCGAAAACACAGAAGAAATGCACAGATTCCTAGAAACATATGAATTATCAAAGCTTGCTCAAGAAGATTTATAACTGCTGAAAAACTGAATTTCAGTTAAGGAAATTGAAAATGTAATTAGAACATTACCAACAAACAAAAGCCCAGATCCTGATGGATTCACAGATGCATTCTACAAGAAATTCAAGGAAGACTTAATGCCAACACTCCTCAAACTGTTCAGGGCATTTTCCCAAGAGAATTGAAAACATCATACCACAGTGATATATATGCACACATGTTTATAGTGGCACAATTTGTGATAGCTAAATCTTGGAAAAAAATCCAAATGCCCACCAATTGAGGAATGGACAAAAAAGATGTGGTATTTTTATACAATGGAGTACTACTCAGTTATAATGAAGGATCACATTGAGGCTTTTATAGGTAAATGGATGTGACTTGAGACCATACCCACAAGTGAAATAAATCAAACCCACATGTGTAAATACCATATTATCTCCCTAGTATAAGAAACTGAAAGAGTAAATAAGATCTAAGATCTTCAATAAATATTGTGACAGGTTAAGAAACTCCTCACAGGGTAAAAAATAACTCAGGGAAGAGGAGAGGAGAAGGAGGGGAAAAGAACAGAGATATAAATTTGTATGTATACACTTAAGATCACTAAGATGATTGTACTACTAATTCTATTAGTCCTTGGAAAAAAACAGCATTCATAGGATTAGATCAATTTTGCATGTCTGTATCTAGTAATCTGAGTAACTCTTTTGAAGATAACTATAGAAAATAACAACTTTTTGTATGTTCCTACCACCTTGTTTTGAAAGCCTATATTGTTATTGTTTTGGGCTCTCTGTTATTGTTATTTATTTGTCTTTTTTATTTCTTGTTTTTCTTGTGTTTTGTTACTCCCTCTAACACAGAAAGGGTACATGTACATGCATAGGCTTATACATGCCTAGAACTACTCTAACGAGTTTACAAGAACTGATTTTATTATGCATGATGGTATGAACAGCTACTTTGAAGAAAATGAGACATTATGGTAGCCATTGCTGATTTCTTATCATCATATTTTGAAGTCCAATAATGCTTTTATTCTCAATTTGATTGGTTTTAGTCTGTTTTCTTATTTGATTGCAGTATGTGAGAAGGTATGGACAGATATTTTGAAGAAAACAAAAGACATTATGGTAGCCATTGTTGATTTCTACTGTTTGGTTTTGAAGCCCTGCAATGCTTTCATTCTTTTGTTTTGATTGGTTTTATACTATTTTGTTTTGTGTGAATTTATTGTGTGTGAAGGTATGAACAACTATATTGGAGAAAACAAGAGACATTATGGTAGCCACTGTTGATTTCCTGTTGTCTTGTTTTGAAGTCCTGTATTGCTTTCATTATTGTGTTCTGATCTTCTTTGTTCTGTTTTGTTTTGTTTTGTTTTGTTTTATTCTCTTTAAAGTAATATAAATAAATAAATAAATAAATAAATAAATAAATATGTAGCATAGAAACCAAAGAACAAATGACAATGATTTAAGTCATTGTTTTCTCAATTCTTGTAAAGACAACAAACAATGAATACCATTTTTGTGTTTCTTTTGGTACTGTCTTGGTTACTTTTTTCTCGTTGCTGAGACAAACACCTGACATCCAAAATTAGGGAAGAAAAGGTTTATTTAGCTTACAGTTTCTGTGGATTTTAGTCCATAATCAGTTGACTCCAAGGCAGGGTGTTATGGCACAGGGACAGCACTTCAAGGCAGCAGCCAGAGCAAAAGAGGGCAGCCGTTCATGGTGGCTGCAAGCAGAAAGGGCAAACTGCGCCAAAAAAGCAAAACACACCCCCATTCCGACCTTACCTTGTATGTCGGCTCCACCCCTGCACGGGTGCAGAACTCACACCGCCAATCCCAGCACTGGACAACAAGTCAACCACAAATGCTAGATTCAGCCGCTTCCATGACTACATGAGGCATGGGGGGGCCGTCTATATACAAACCTTAACAGATACCAAGGATTAAACTTTCAAACCTTTTGTGCTTGCCAGGAAGGCACTTACACAGCTGAGCTAAATCCCTAGCCATGAATACCCTTCAAAATGCATAAGTAGTCAATACATTACATGTAATGGATATCAGAGGGCACTGAGGATAATTTTCTCCTTGAACTGCACTTGAGAAAGTCTACTGTATTATTTTGCTATGCTATACATTTACTTATCCCTTATCCATATGAACAACATTTAAATGCTTCCAAAATATTACTTGAAAAAAAATAAACTTTTCTTATCCTATATCCCAGGGCATAAATACAAGAGTTTTTCTAGGACATGAATCTAGATATTAAATTGCTGAATTCCAGGATGGGGACATTTTAAGCCTTATTAGAGGTTTCAAAATTGTTCTTCCATGTGGTTGTGTCAAATTATGCTCCTTTAGTAATGTGGAAAGCTTATGTCCCTCATATTATTACCACCATTTGGTATTGTCAGACTTTAATTTTGCCAACATGTAAAATCATGTTTTGCTTTCTTTGATTATGCATAAAGAGAAGCATTTTTGTATGTGTTTGTTGACTATCTAGGTGTTCTATGTATTCATTTTTAATATCTACCACCATTTTCCCCATTGAGTTTTTATTTTTGCTACCAGGAAGGACTTTCATGCAATGATTACTTAACCAGTTTATTTTCCTGGTATACAGGTTTCCTGTATCTTCTCTCAGCTTGTGGCTTATATTTTCATAATGTTTATGGTACTTCTTTGTATCATATTAAGTGTAAATTCTCTTTCAGTATATGGTAGAAGTCCAATGAACTATGCATTGTGCCACAGAACCTGCATGTAGAAAGGTTAGATTCTACATTATCAAGTTTGTCAATCTTTCCCTTTGAGAGATGGTTTTTGGATCTCTAAGACATTTTTTTTTTACTGCCATAGGAATCTTGTATGTTTATTCCTAAAAATTTTTCTTAGTATATTTAAACCTTACAGATTTTGCACACTTGAGAAAGACATTTACTGTTCCTATAAACAAGGCAATTTTCTGATCATTTGGGAACTAAATCTCATGCTTTTGTAGTGATGCTGCTTTTGCTATACGTTAACTAAGTTTTATGTATTACAAGGGCTACTTCTGGGTTTTATAGTTTGATCCATTGATCTTTTTGTATATACACTCAAATTGTCTTATTATTGTTTTCAAACATTTTGATATTTCTAAGTCAAATTCTCAATCATCTTTTACAGAAGATTTTATCTTTGCCATGCATTTTTCATTCAGTCAATAATTGTTTTGGTTTAGACCTAAAAATGACTCTAAGTCTCAAATGTTTGCAAGGGAATTAGATCATCAGGGGGTTATCCTCATCAGTGGATTAACCCATTGATGAGTTATGTAGCCGAATGTATTGTTAGAGGAGATGGGGCCTAGAGACGGGAACTTGGTAAAAAACATTGCTGTCCCAGACTCCTCCCTTCTGTCTTTGCCTCCTGACTGCCATAGGCTAAGGACCTCATTCTCTACCTTGTCCCTCTGCCGTAAGGTTTCTGCCTTGGAGCCAGCTGACCATGGAATTGACTGAAACAGTGAGTGAAAAAGAGAATTCTTCTCTTTTAAATTGCAGGTGTTGAGTATTGTGTATCAGTGATAAAAAAGTGACTAAGACAGGTTTTTAGTATCTATTTAAACACTGGGGATAGAGTAGCAAATAATAACAGGATGCCAACAGCTATATATTTTACACTTTAATGGGGGTTAACAAAAAATGAAAATAACAAGGGAAGAATGTCAAAGGGTGATAAGAACTGTGAAGGTGAAAACAAATGAGTTTGAGGCAAGTGCTGGGCCCCACGGTGCCATGCTCGTTGCTCCGTCAGCTGCTCCTGCAGGGCAAGAGGCAGGACTGCCATCACCACGTTGGGGTGGGGCAGTTCCTGGACAGGCCCAGGCCAGGGCCAGAGCACAGGCTGTAATAATAACATATCCCAGGACTGCAAGTTTTGACAGCTTACTGTGATTTAATAGGCTGATCAGATGTAGTCACTGTGATTGAAGAACTGATGTGGTATTAGAGTTAACCAATACTAAATAAAGAATATATAGTGTCATCAAAAAATAAGCTATTAACAGAGCACTAAAAGTAGTAGTCTTGGTTGGAGCTGAAGGTATGCACTGTGAATTTCACCTAGTCTTGAAACCTCTTAACCATGTAGGTTGGATACACCTACCACAGGGTAATACAGGAAAATGATAAAAATGAAAGAGCAAAATGCAATCTCACACACCCAGTCTATCCCAAACAAGCCAAAGAGATATGGATAGAAGAAAGAGTAAGTCGCACATCTGAAACTTCTCATATGATACCAACTGAAGTAAAGAAACAACTCCATGAAGCTCTAAAGGAACTGAGATTAGAAATCATTTCCCAGGTAAAACAAGAGTTGATAAACATAATGAAAGAAATGCTAAACACATCTAAAGAAGATATAGTTGGAAAAATAGAGGAGCACTGCAAAAGGATGGAAACCTTGAATGAACAACACAAGAAAGAACTAGAATGTGTGAAACAGATTCAGAGATATCCAGGAAATCAAGAATGCCATTGAGAACTGGCAAAGTCACCTTAATGAATGTGATGATAGACTTTCAGACATCAGATATGATTGCAGCTAGTGAGGAAGAAAGGAAACATCTTTAAAAAATAACAAGCAATCAGGAAATAGCAATTCAGCAGTTCCAACATGACACAAAGAAAAGCAATATATGATTGATAGGTGTAAATGAAAAGGGAGAAACACAAACGGGATAAAAACTATTTAAAGAAGTAGTAGCTGAATACATGACTGCAACTAGGAAGCAAGAAAGGAAATATCCTTTACAAATAACAAGGAATCAGGAAATAGTAATTCAGCAGTTGCAAGATGATACAAAGAAAAACAATAAAAAACTGATAGGTGTAAATGAAAAAGAAGGAGAAAACACAAATGGGATAAAAACACTATTTAAAGAAATAGTAGCTGAAAATTTCCCAAACTTGCAAAAGCAAACTGACATGCTGATAAATGAAGCAGATAGAACTCCAATTAGCCGTAACCAAAATAAATCAACACCAGGACATATAATAATCAGCATCCAAGAAGTTCAACATAAGAACAGAATATTAAAAGCTGTCAGAGAAAAGAAGCAAATCACCTATAAAGGAAAGCCCATCAGAATACAGCAGACTTCTCAACACAAACAATGAAGTCAAGAACAGCATAGAGTGAAGTATTTCAAGTCCTAAAGGAGAACAACTTCCAACCCAGACTGATGTATCCTGCAAAATTATCCTTCAAAATTGATGGAGAAATAAGATACTTCCATGACAAAGAGCAGCTGAAGAACTTCATGACCACCAAACCAACCCTGCAAAGAATACTGAAAGATACTCTAGATAGACATGAAAATAGCTACAATGTCAAATAGATCAACCGAAGAAGAACACAAAGTAGGGCAAACAATTAAGTAAAGGGAAAAGGTAAAGAAACCACCACAGAAAGATAACATGACTAAAACAAGGCAGTATATATATCACTTATAATGATCAATGTAAATGGCCTCAATTCACCAATCAAAAGAAACAGACTGACAGAACAGATCAACATCCAACCATATGCTGTCTAGAAGAAACCCATCTAGCCCAAAAGGAAATTCATACACTGAAAGTAAAATGATGGAAAACAATAATCCATGTAACAGCAACCCGCCAAAAAAAGTAGGGATAGCTATTCTGTTCATGTACAATGTGAACTTCAAACCAAGAATGATCAAAAGAGATAAAGAAGGTCACTACATATAGGTTAGGAGAAAACTCTAAGAAGAAGAAATATCAATCTTAAATATAGATGCACCAAATATGGGAGCGCCAAACTATATAAAACAAATATTAATAGAAATAAAAATCAAATAAGTAATAACACAATTATAAAGGGAGACCTTAACATACACTTGACACAAAGAGACAAATGAACTAGACCGAAAATCAGCAAAGAAATAACAGAACTGAATCAAACCTGTGAACAAATGGCCATGGTGGATGTATATGGAGTTTTCCACCCAACATCAAAGAATACATTTTTCTCAGCTTCACATGGGACATTCTCTAGAACAGACCATATACTAGCCCATAAAACATGCTTAAGTAAATGCAGAGGAATTGAAAATGTCCCATGCATACTATCTGATCACAGTGCCATCCAACTGGAAATTAATGACAAAAGAAACTGCAAAAACTCTGTAAACCCATGGAAATTAAATAATACACTCCTGAACATTCAGTGGGTCACAGAGGAAATTAAAGAAGAAATTAAACAATATCTACAAGCAAATGAAAATACAAATACAACTTACCAGAATCTGTGGGATGCAATGAAAGCACTCCTCAGAGGGAAATATACTGCAGTGAACTCCCACATCTGGAAAATGAAACAAATACAAATAAACAATGTGATGTTTCAACTCAAATATCTAGAAAAAGAAGAGCAAGCCCAACCCAAAGCCAAAAGAAGGGAGGAAATTATCAATATCACAGCAGAAATCAATGCAATTGGGACTAAGAAAACAATACAAAGAATCAATGAATCAAACAGCTGGTTCTTTGAAAGAATAAATAAAATTGATAAAACCCTAGACAACCTTATAAAAAAAAGGAATGAAAAATCTCAAATCCATGCAATAAGGAATGAAAAGGGTGAAATCACTACAGACCCTGTGGAAATACAGATCATCAATACCTACTTCAAAAATCTTTGCTCTCATGTGTTCAATAACACAGAAGAAATGGACAGATTACTAGAAATATCAATTACCAAAACTGGATCAAGGAGATGTAAAATTACCGAATAACCCGATTTCAGTTAAGGAAATTGAAAATGTAATTAGAACCTTAGCAAATAAGAATAGTCTGGGTCCTGATGGATTCACAGCTGAATTCTACAAGAAATTCAAGGAAGACTTAATGCCAACACTCCTCAAACTCTTTAATGAAATTGAAAGGGAAGCAAGTCTCCCTAACTCATTCCTAGAAGCAAGTATTACCCTAATACCAAAACCAGAGAAAGACCCAACCAAAAAAGAGAACTACAGGTCAATCTCCCTAATGAACATTTATGCAAAAATCCTCAATAAAATACTGGCAAACAGAATGCAGCAAGTCATCAAGAAGATTATACACCACGACCAAGTGGAATTCATCCCAAAGATGCAAGGATGGTTCAACATATGCAAATCAATGAATGTAATACACCATGTCAATGGAGCCAAAGATAAGAACCACATGGTCATTTCAATAGATGCAGAAAAAGCTTTTGATAAAGTCCAACACTCATTCATGATAAGAACCCTACAGAAAATTGGAATAGATGGTCTTTACCTCAATCCAATGAAAGCCATCTATGACAAACCAACAGCCAGTATCACATTAAATGGTCAAAAACTGAAAGCTTTTACTCTAAAATCAGGAACAAGACAAGGATGTCCATTATCACCTCTCCTATTCAATATAGTGCTGGAAACATTAGCCAGAACAATTAGACAAGAGACAGAAATAAAATAAATAAGGATAGGAAAAGAAGAAGTTAAATTATCACTATTTGCAGATGACATGATACTCTATGTAGAAGACCCTCAAAACACCATTGAAAGACTTCTGAATGTCATAACAAAATTCAGTAATGTAGCTGGATACATAGTCACTTCTCAGAAATTAATAGCATTCCTGTACACAAACAATGAACTCACTGAGAGAGAAATAAGAGAAACCATACCTTTCACAATAGCATCCAAAAAAACAAAATACTTAGGAATCAACATAACAAAGGAAGCAAAAGATCTATTCAATGAAAATTACAGTACTCTCAAAGGAAATCAAAGAGGATCTCAGAAAATGGAAAGACATTCCATGCTCATGGATAGGAAGAACAAACATTGTGAAAATGGCCATTCTGACAAAATGATTATACAGATTTAGTGCAATTTCCATCACAATAACATTAGCATACCTCACAGATCTAGAGAAATCTTTCTTAAAATTCACCTGGAACCAGAAGAGACCTAGAATAGCAAAGGTTATTCTGGGCACCAAGGTCAGGGCATGAGGCATCACAATTCCAGACCTGAAATTATACTACAAAGCTAATGTAATAAAATCAGCATGGTACTGGAATCAAAACAGACTGGAGAATCAATGGAATAGATTAGAAGATACAACCCCAGCTTCTGAGCAACCTTATCTTTGACAAAGAGGTCAAACATGTTCACTGGATGAAAGATAGCCTCTTTAGTAAGTGGTGCTAGAAAAACTGGCTTTCCATATACTGAAAAATAAATCTAGATGCAGGCCTACCACCATACACCAAACTAAAGTCAAAATGGATCAAATATGTAAATAGTAAAACAGAAACACTAAATCTGCTGGAAAACAAAGTAGGTAGGAATGTTCAAGACATAGAGGTTGGTGTAGAATTCATGAACAAAAGTCAAAC
>RJWT010044191.1:0-11827 GCA_004365215.1 Cuniculus paca
TACACACTTTTTAAATGACACACTACCTTACATTCACGGGCAGCACGTGAGAGCTCTCTTTACCCGCACTACGTTCCCTTGAGCAGTTGGTTGCATCAGGTCATGCGCATTGCCATTCCATTAGATATAAAGTTTCACATGGTTTAACATCTCATGCGTTAGTAAAGTCGAGAACCTCTCTTACGTTTACTGGCCAATTGTGTTTCTTCTTCCATCTATATCTCCTAACCGTTTCACTAATAATCCATCTTTTAAAATTGTAAGTGTACAAGCCCTTTATCCTAGGTCTTATTGCTTTGTCTATTACCTATGCTGCAAATATCATCTGCCAGTGTGTGGGTTTTCTGTTTAGTTTCTTCTACTCCTGTTATGGCTGTGTCTAGATGTCCCCCCAAAGCCTCATGAGGTCCAAAGTGGGACTTCTGGAGGTGGCTGGATCTACAGTGTGTGATGTTGGCATTAAGGGTGTGCGGCTACTAAATTAGTCCACTGTTCAGTTTTCACGGTTCTGGCTGTGGATAATGGGAAGCCCACCTGGGTGTGGGTGGCACCACCCGAAGAGCAGGTGACCTGGAGGGCTCGGAGGGAGAGGCAGGCTGCTGCTGCCACTTGCTCGCTACCTCACTGCTTTGCTGCCTTCTGCTGCCATGGGCTGTCGCCCCTGTGCCACGCCACCCTTCCTTGGAGCCAGCCAATTACAGACTGAAACCTCCACAAACTGCAAGCTAAATAAACCTTGCCTTCTTTAACTTTGGGCGTTGGGTATTTTGTCTCAGCAACAACAAAAGTAAACAAGGAAACTATCTTTCATAAATAGATATTCTCATTTTCTTTCAAGGATTAAAATTTTTGTGCTTTCAAGAAATCTTTCCCTACCTTGAAGTCATAGAGATTTTTCCTGCTTTCTTTTAAATTTTTTTAAAATATATTATGAGGTAGGGAATCTCATTCCATTTTTTAAAATTTGAAGAATGATTATCTCAACACCCTCTGTAGGTGGTTATATTTCACTAGGAGCCTTCAAGGATGCTGACAAAAGTTGGGGTACCTGGTAAATATACCCATCAAAGAGGTTTATGCAGGAAACAGGAAGGGGTGAGTCTGAAGACAAACATTTCAACAGATGGCTCAGGACACCCTATGAAGAGCTCTGGGCAGGAGATGCCTCCTTACATTCCTGCTTCATGGCAAGAAGAACAAATATTTTAGATTCTATCTTTAGACATTTTAGACTCTGTCCCTTCAAAAAGCCAATTAAGCAAGATGATAACCTCAAACCTAACCACAATCTGTAATCAAACTAAATATAAATGATTTTAACATCGCAATTAAAAAGCAGAAACTTTAAGACTGTATAAAAGAAGGGAGACCAAACTATATGCTGCTCATAAGAAATCTGTTTTAAAACATGTATAAGAACACAAATAGGTTTAAAAGAAAAAGATGAAAAATTATAAACCATGATAGCGCCGGCTTAAATAAAAGTGAAAAAAAAAATAAAGAAATGTAGAATGGCTACATTAAAAATTAGCTTTCTGACTAAACAGTATTAACAATTATAAGTAAGACTATTTCATAATGATAAGGGAACTAATGAATCAAGAGTGTGTTGTTAGTAGGTACTGCATGTTCCTAGTAACAAAGCTTTAAGATATGTGAAGAAAATTAACAGAAAAAAAAGACAAGTCAGTAACTATGGTTGGACAGACCCTTTCCTTTCAATAACTGATGGAAGAAGTAGGAAGAAAATCAGCAAAAGTGAACTAGAGTAGCCCTGTCAACCACTGTAATCTGACTGACGTCTGTGGAATAGTCTACCTAACAGCAGAACATGTGTGTGGTTTTGTCAAGTCCACACTTACCTATAAAGAGCACATTCTGAGCTTTACAACAGATCCCACTGCATTCGAAAATATTCCAGTCATAAAAGGTAAAGTCTCTGATTGTGGAAGGGTTCAGCTAGAAATCAGTAGTAGAACAATCTTTGGAAAACCACCAAAAACTTAACACCATATTACACATCTTTAAGCAGAAATTATAGGAGAAATTAGACAGTATTTTGCACAGAATACAAATGGAAATTAAAACATCTCAGAATTTGTAGGGCATTGTCAAAGCAGAACTTAGAAAGTTATGGCACAAATGCATGTATTAGGGAAGAAATGTTGCACATCAATGACCTAAACTTTCATCTCATGGAAGAAGAAAAACAAGAGTAAATTAAAACCAAAAAACAGAAGAAAGAACATCACTGTACAAATCAATTACAGTAATACCTTGGTTCACGAAGGTTTCTGTTCGCAAACAGTTCAGTTCACAAACAGAAGCTTTCAGCAAAATTTTGCTTCTCTTAGCAAACTCTGCATGGATTGATGAACAAGACCATGGCCATCTTTCCCTGAATCATGGAATGAATTAAGTTTGTGAACTCAGGCACCACTGTATACAGAGAACAGAAAAACACGGTGAAAACCAATTAAATCCAAACCTGGTTCCATAGATCAATAAAATTGAGCTGGGCACTGTCGTGTGTACCCATGCTCACAGCGACTACGTGGAACTGAGATAAGGATCACTTGATCCCAGAGTTTGGGACCAACCTGGGCTGCATAGGGAGACCTCTGAATCAAAAAAGAAAAAAACCAATAAACTTCCAGACAGACTAATCAGGAAAAGAGAGAAGATACAAATTAAAATTAGGAATTACTGAAAGAAGGAATTATATTCTATGATTATTAAATGATGCCAAAAGAATATTATGCCAATAATAAATTCAACAACTTAGATAAAATGGGCAAATTTCTTAAAAGACACACAATACCAAAACTGACTCTAGAAGAAACAGATGGTCACAGTGGCCCTGTATCCATTAAAAACTTGAACTTATAGTTTAAAATTTTCTTATAAGGAAAATTCCAGGCTCAGAAGGTTGATTAATTCTATGAAGCATAATGAGATATAATGCTAATTTTATGAAAATTCTCTTTTAAAAAAACAATTGCATGGGGTCAGCATTATACTGGTATCAAAACCAAAGACCCAACAAGAAAGCTGTATATTAATATCCCTTACAGACAAAGATGCAAACATTTACACAAAAATTTAGCATATCCAAACCAGTAGCACCTTAAAAAGGTCCTAAGTCAAGATCAAGTGGGACTTATTTCAGGAATAAGCATTCACAAATAACCATCGATGTAATTCAACATATTAGCAAACCTACAAAGAAAAAAGTATGTGGTCATCTTAATAGATACAGAAAAAGCATTTGGCAAAATCCAACATCCATCCCTGATAAAAGTGTTCAAAAATCTAGAAATTTAATGGAAAGAATACCTGTTTTCATTGCCTCAATGCATCATTGTACTGGAGGTTCTAACCTGGGTAATCAAGCAAGAAAACAATTTAAAAGGCGATCAGGTTTTATTTACAGGCCACGCGATCACCTCAAATTCCTTATACCAAGGACAATTTGAAGATAGCAGACTAGTGTTTCTTAACCAAGTATTATTGCCATTTTGGGTCAGATAATTCTTTGGTCTGTGGGTGGGTAGCAAGAGGCTGGTGGCTGCTGGTATTCTGCAGGACTTAGCATCCTGGCTGGTCTCTCTCTACCCACTAGGTTCCCGCAGTACTTCTCTGACCTCAGCCTGACCTACTGCAGCTGCAATAACCCAAAGTATCACCAGATGCTGATAAAAGTCTCTAGGAGGAGAAGTCCCCCTCTCCTTACCCTTGATGAGAACTTTCATTGTAATCTACCTTTCAAGGTGAAGGTGGACTACAGGATTTGAGAATGAAGGCAGTTAGAAGGCAGCTACAGTAGTAAAAGTGAAAAATAATTAAGGCTTTAACTATATTGGTAGTGGTAGGTGTGGATCAGAAGGAATGCTAAGGTTTAAATACGGTTTGGATAACAGGGTAGAATACAGAAGCAGCACAAGTTTTTGTTTGCATAAATAGATGGACCATAGTGATGCATAAAAGATGATTATACTAGATGTAACAACAACAAAAAAACATGGATTTAGTTTCTTAGATGTCCATCATGGTGCCTGAATTTCCTGATTCCAAAGGACCTCCAGGTAAACACAACCAGAAAAGGTCAAGCTTCATTCACTGTGCTCTGAGTTGAGTTGGGTCTTGTTAAATGTGAACTCAGGTGGTCTTCCTAACCCTTTGATCCTGGCAGTCATTGCTCACATTGCGATGGAGAGCCCTGCAGAGCAGGCTTGGGTCATGAAAGGAGAAAGGAATAGTGCAGAATCTTTCCTTAGTTCTTCAGAAATACACACCTCTCCTCTACCTGGAAGAGCAGGTAGAGCTACTGAAATACACCACTCCACCTCAGGTCAGCACCTACCTCCAAGTCTGTTTCATTTGGTTGTTTTTTGTTTGTTTTTGTTTTGTTTTGTTTTGTTTTGTTTTCACATAAAAAGTACAGTATTTATTACCATGTTAACATTTTTGGCAAATTTTGTATCTTCCTACACTTCAACTTTTGGACATTTTTATAGATAGTAAATAATGGGTTGAAACAATTTACCTTGGGATGAAAAGCAAAACACATTCCCGGAGCCTGTCGAGATATCAAAGCTTCCCCTTTCTTTTCCTTGTCCCCTCCTTTTTTGTTGCTTCCAACAGTGGTTCGTTTTAATCGCATCAAATCTTTATTTGAAGGGGAAAAAATGTAACTTATTATTTACCACATAAAAAAGTAGTGCAAGTACCACGCGTGTCTCTTTTGCCAATAATGCTATGATTGCTCCCATCTTTTGCGAGGAATTAGGTTAAAATTAGCAAAAAGAAAGAAAGAAAGAAAGAAAAAGAAAGAAAGAAAGAAAGGAAGGAAGGAAGGAAGGAAGGAAGGAAGGAAGGAAGAAAGAAAGAAAGAAAGAAAGAAAGAAAGAAAGAAAGAAAGAAAGAAAGAGAGAAAGAGAAAGAGAAAGAGAAAGAAAACTAAATGCTTAAAAGAACAATATTCAAACCCAACTGTCTTTATTATTGGCCAAACCAAAATAAATAGGTGACGCATGACTCACTAGGGATTTTTAATTCAACACGCAACAAGGGAAAGATCTCTGTCTTTTACCATGGGCATCCAGTCCTTTCCGTATGACCCATTTGGAGATCCTTCCGTCTGCTGAGATGGAAACTAAGTATTCTCTTTTATCATCACCCGTTGTTCCTCGATCTTGTTCTATCCACTGCAATTGCCATACTGGTCCCACATGTTTTTGGGGTGACTCACTAAAACAGGGAAGAATGCCAATTACAGAATTAGCATGATGATTTTTAGAGGCCTTGGAGGATACGTGATGAACATGGCACTCTGGAGAAGCATAACATATTTATATAATGACGCTTTTATCGTTCAAACTGGATTCTTCAGTATTCTGAAAAACAAGCTAGACAGCCACTTCGCCATAGATTGCGCTATGGCTTTTTCCCTACTCCCACAAAAGGAAAATTTTACTGAATTGTAAGTGTACTAGCTTACAATTAGCTATCTTAATGAGAATACAGAAACAAGTATTTTCTTCTGCTTTTACTAATCTATGCGATTCTTTTTCCCTTAGTTTAGTTCTGTAAATTGACTTTTATTTACTTTTAGACACACTGAATAAAAGTATCTTCATTTTTATAACTTTTTCATGGTTTAAATCAATTAGTCATTTAAATCTTGCTCAAGTAAACAGTTCTTGCTGTTTCAGGATTGCCTACTATATTGATATTCTATCTGTTTTTTTCTGAAAAATTAGAAGCTTTTCTCTTAGTGGGAAGTCTTTTCCTATCAAATTAATGGGATACTCCACTCCTAGTACTAATTCTTAGTTTTTTAATAGAAACTTTCCAATGCGATAGTTATAAACTTTTAAAAAATCATAGACGCTTTCAAATGGTGGGTAAAAATCGATGGAAACTTCTCTTCCCAGAAACAAACACAGAGGCTCAGTCTTACAAAGTGGTATGAATAAGCTCAAAATTAAGTTTAAAAATTTCCGTGTTGGGGGCTATTTCCTGTTCTAAGTCTATTCAAACACTGATATAAATATGCCAGCATGGCTTGCTCCCAGGACCATCTGGTCTAGTAGAAAAAGTAATCTATATGGCTATTTTTCACCTTCATCTTTCCATTTTTCTCAATAGGACCCACTCGTTCACTCTGAACTAAACATTTACGGTTGTGCGGTTGCACGTCTGGTGCTGTGTGATGCACTGAGAGTACAAAGGTGTGACCCTGATTCTCAGCCAGCTCTATTTAAATGCAGGCAGGCCTGTCTATCTGCAAATGAACAGCCCCCGGCGTGACATGGGCTGTGACGAAGATGCATGGGGAGGATGTGCCAAAGAAAGGAAGGCCCTCAGGAGACAGCGCTAAAGCAATCTGAACATTACCCTGAACTGTCCAGCCAAAGGAAGCTGATCAGCAAGCAGAGAAGAGAAAGGCAAGCAGAGTAGAGAAAGGGAGCCAAGCTCGGGGTGCACGTCTGTAATCCCAGCACTCTGAGAGGCTGAGGCAGGAAGGTTGCAAGTTTGAGCCCAGCCTGGACAATGTCGTTAGTAAGCTCCTGTTTTAAAAACAAAAAACAAACAAACAAAAAATTATGTATGTAGATAGAAACAGAGACAGAGTCAGAGACAGAGACAGAGAGGAAAAAGAGCAAGTGAGCTGGGGATGTAGCTGTTTGAAGGCCTTGGGTTCAAAAATAAAAAATAAAAAACAAGATCATTGTGACAGCATTCCAGCTGGAAAAACAACACGAAAAAGTATTAAATGTTTTAAAAGTCATGGTCACCCTCTCTGTAAGCACACACATACTCACTTAACACTAAGTAAAATTAGAGTGAATCTTCCCAGAAAGGTGCATATTCTATGTTGATCAGTTCCTGCGTTCTCACCTGCTATCCAGGACTGAAACGTTATTACTGCTCTGCACGTTATAAATCGCGATGGTGCCATTGTAATAGCCGACTGCTAACAGGTTAGGCGTCCCGATTGAGAAATCCACGGCAGTAACGCCATAGGGACTCGGATAAACACGTTCTGGCCACTGAAAGAAAAAGATGACTCTGCTGCACTGTAAACTTGTTTTTAGAGACCAAAGTAAGGCAGGATATGGTGATGGCTGGGACTAGTCTAGTGGCCCTGGGAACGTGAGAAGAGTTGGTCTATGCGCAGTTACTCCTGTCTTCCTAGTAACTTCTAGTATAAATGAATAGAAAACCACAGTTAGTCATTCCTTTATTCTGAGGAAACTAAGAATCCTTCGCGGTCAACCCACTGGCTTTAAGAAGCACACTGTGGGCCACTGTGGTAGTATATTTCAGTACTCGTTCAGTGGGGTTAGTATGACCATCGCATAGCTCACTTCTCAGGAAGAGAATGAGTACAAACACATCATCTGTAGCAGATGCTTCTGCCCTCCAATATTTATCTATTTCTGAACCCTAATAGAAAAAACTCTCTACGTTACTCTGTTCTACAACTCCACCGAGCCTCATCTCAATTGTTTCCTTTTTCTAACCACCCCTGTGGAAAACAAGACAGGCTAACAACGATGAATTTTATGTCTACCCTTCCCATTTAAAATGACTCATTTCTGGTTTTTATATGCTGTATCAACCCTGTTTCCTGACAGATGAGCTATTTATAAAAACTTACATCACTTTCATGTGATTTCCTGGTCCTTCTCTAAGTTTCCCACGTCACATTGACTAGTGCTGTGTAATAAAAAAAGATTATAGCGATACGGACACGTTCTGTTTGCAAAATTCTTGGCAGTAAGGTCCTATTAACCTAACATATCTGATGAGTATCAGGTGATAAGGAGCTATTCCTATATGGGTGCACTTGAAATATATGGTGAATTTAACTTTTAAAAGTATGTTGCAGTAAAAGACGCATGGCTGTGAATTCCCCTCAGACTCTCCCTCTTACCCCATAATTTGCATCACCATCCGAAGCAGCTCTGGAGTCCTCTTTCCCGAGTATCTTTAGGAGGTGTGATCAAAAATACATGAATGCTACTGCCAACACCATCCAAAAGAGACGGGCTCAGGACACATCCCAGTGTGCCTTCACCCACCTCAGTCACCAGATCTGATACTACGTGACTTCTGGCTCTTCCCCCCAGCCAAAGCAAACATGAAAGGAAAACACTGTGAGTCGATTCAGGACATGGAGGCAGCCAGGATAGTGCAGCTAAAGACCCTCATGAAAGAAGACTTAGACAGCTGCTTCAGAAAGTGGTGTGGACTATAGGACGAGTGTGTTCAAAGAGAGGTGGGTGATTCTGAGGAACAATAATGGTGATGTGTCTTTTCCTGTTACAATTTGTTAAATTTAAACAGTCGCTATAAATTTTGACCATACCCCATGTTAAGAAATAACCAACTATAAAACCAATCAAAACAAAACAATGAAAGCAATACAGGACTTCAAAACCAGCCAGTTGAAATACCACAGTGGCTACCATAATGCACGTTGTTACCTTCAAAGTAGCTGTTTATATTATCAGACGTAATAAAAACAAACAAAACAAAATAGAATAGTCAATCAAAACAAAACAATGAACATAATGCAAGACTTCAAAACAAGATGAAAGGAAATCAATAATAGTTACCATAATGCCTCTTGTTATCTTCAAAATAACTGCCCATACCCTCAGGTATAATCAAATAAAACAGAATAGAATAAAACCAATCAAAAGAAAACAACAAAAGCAATATAGGACTTCAAAAAAGACTGTAGGAATACAACAGAGGATACCATGATGCATCTCATCTTCAAAGTAGCTGCTTAGACCATCACACATAACAAAATCAAACAAAGCAAAATAGAATAAAATCAATCAAAAGAAAACAAGTAAAGCAATAAAGGCTTTGGAACAAGATAATAGGAAATCAATAATGGCCACTATAATCCATTTTGTTATTTTTGCAATAGCTGCCCATGCCATCAAATATAATAAAATCAAACATAACTCAACAATAAAACCAAGCGAAACAGAACCATGAGAACAATACAGGGCTTCAAAACAGAATTATACATTAACAATGGCCATTGCTTTCCCCCTGTAGATATCTCCTCCCCTTTCACCTTCACAACCTCTATCTTGTATTTTGGATCCCACAAATTTCCCCAGTTTCTTATACTAGGGAGACAATATGATGTTCACCTATGTGACTCTGAATCTTTTCACCCATGACCATGCTCTCAAGTTGTATCCATTTACCTACAGGAGTCTCAAGGTTATCTTTCTTTGTAGCTGAGTAGCTTTCTATTGTATAGAAATGCCATGTCTTTCCTTTCCATTCTGCAGTGGATGGGCAAGCTACCCCTACTGTTTTTTTCTGGTTACCTGTCACATATAGAGCATTGTTTTCTCTCCTTTGACTTTTAATCTATGAATTTCCTTTTGAGTTAAATGTGTTTGTTGGATAAAGCATATTGATGGATCTTGTCTCCTGATTCACTCTACCTGTTTCTTTTTATTGGTGAATTGAAGCCATCTACACTAATGGTTATGGCCAACATGCACTGGCCCATCTCTGCCATGCTATTTTCCTGCCATTGGCTGTGTACTTTTCCCCTCCATTCTATTGTCTGTCCCACTTGGTGATCCCCCTCTGCCGCTGTTCCTGAAACCATGGTCTTTTTTATCTCTTTCTAAAGTGTCCTTCAGTATTCTTTGTAGGGTTGGTTTGGCAGTCACGAATTCTTTCAGTTATTCTTTGTCATGGAAATACCTTGTTTCTCCATTAATTTTGAAAGATAGTTTTTCAGGGTACATCAATCTGGGCTGGAAGTTGTTTTATTTGAGGACTTGAAATATTTTACTCCAAGCTCTTCTTGACTTGATGGTTTTATTCTGTTCTGTTGTGTTTGATTTTATTATGCCTGATGGTACGGGAAGTTATCTGAAGATAGCAAGGGGCAACATGGTAACCATTGTTGGTTTATTTTTATTTTGTTTTAAAGTCTTGTATCACATTCTTTGTTTTGTTTTGATTGAATATTCTGTTTTATTTTGTATTTGTTTTATTGTCTTCAAAATAAAAAAAAATAACCAATTTTAAAAAAAGGAAATGTCTAATTTTCAAAAGAGTTTACAGAGTCCTTCTTCTTTATAATTAGCTGTGATTCAATAGTGGTTCAATTCTGTGCCTTCAGACTTAATGGCATCTAAGTTCACGTGCTATAAATATTTACTGAGTGAATTCATAAGTAAATTCTTTTTCTCCTATGTCAACAAGAACAAATGTTAATGGCTACAGATTTAAACCAAACCTAACAAAGAAGAAAAGTCTTAAAGTATAAAATCTCCTGGAACTTGTTTTATTATCACATACAACTAAATATTTTATGAGAACTTTGTCAATATTTAACTAAATATGAATGGTTCTTTTTCCCATTTAGTTTACCATGGGATTCTTTATTGACCAGCAGCAAGCCAACCCTCTTTTTTGTTCCTTAAATCCAAAGTGTCCATATCCAACAGCCAGGAGGTCCTGAAAACCAGAATAATACATATAAAATTTAAAAAGATAGCATAAAAATATTGGCACATGTATAGTGATAACTATTAACAAACTATACTTTAAAATACTGGTAAAACTTTTCTACTGAGAATGAAAAATATCATCATACCATCTGTTTTGGCTTATAACTAGATGTCCTTCCACCAAAGTCTCATGGGGTCACATGTGGGGCATTTTCAAAGGTGGCTGGGTCTAGAGTGTGTAACTCTGGAATTAAGGGTGTGTGCTAACTAAATTATTCCACTGATTGGATTGGCACCTGCTCTAAACTGGACAGCCTACCTAGAATATAAAAGGGGCAGAAATAGGGGCTATCATTTCTCGCTTGCTTTGAAGCCTTTGCCTGCCGTGAATTGTCTCTCTTCTATGACGCTTCTCTTCAATGCCACCTTGCCTTGGAGCCAGCTGGCTATGGACTGACACCTCTACAAACTGTGAGCCAAATAAACTTTTCCTCCTTTTACCTTGGATGTCAAGTATTTTGTCTCAGCAGTGAGAAAAAGTAACTTAGACAACATCAATTTTCTCTCCATACCTCTATTTTTCTAAGCAAATAAAAGTAATTAGCATAATACTTCTCATTTTCAGAAGATTAAGTACCTAGAAAAAACTCATTGCTAACAAGTTCTTTTACACATTGAAGTTATCTTCAAAGAATATATTTTAAATTTTAATAACTCATGGGTTTTTGAAAATGAGCTAATTATTTCAATATAAAATGAAAGACACTGAAATTAAGAACAGTTGTTTTGTTTTGTTTTGTTTTGTTTTGTTTTGTTTTGTTTTGTTTTTGGTGCTGGGAATCAAACTCAGGACCCTGCACTTGCCAGGCACACACTGTGCTGCTGAGCTATAGCCCCAACCCAAGAACAGGTGTTTGGGCTGAATGTAGCCTCCAAAATACTTGTGTGGACGCCCTGACCTCCAAATGACTGAGTGTGGACATGGGGCTTTCGGAGGTTAGTAAGGTTCGTGGAGGTCATAAGGTGGGATCTTAATCAAATCGGGTTGGCGACTTTTTAAGAAAAGGAGGAGAGAACAGAGTTCTTCACTTTGTGGTGACCCAGTGAGTGAGAAGGGGGGAAAGAGCTCTCGCTGGGAACCAAATTGGCCAACAGCTTGATCTTGAACTTTCCAGCCTCCAAAACTGTTAGAAAATAAACTGTGGCTGTTTAAGTTACATCACCTAAGTATTTTGTTACAGTGTCCTGAGCCGACTAACACAGCAGATTGTGCCAAGAAATATGTATGTGAGCCAGGTAGAGTGGCGCATGCCTGCAGT
>RJWT010044192.1:0-11823 GCA_004365215.1 Cuniculus paca
AGAAAGAAAGAAAGAAAGAAAGAAAGAAAGAAAGAAAGAAAGAAAGAAAGAAAGAAAGAGGATCTCTTATTCACAGGAGGTTGTTTGTTTGTTTGTTTGTTTTTAATTCAGGACTTTGTGCTTGCCAGGCAGGCACTGTGCCTGCTGAGCCATATCTCCAAACCCTGGAGGTTGCGTATTTTGTGGCCCACAGCACCCTCTATAAACTTCTCTGAAGCATTTCCATGGAATTCTTTTAAGTTTTTGCCATTCCCCAAAAACTATAATGCTGTCAGACACCAAAGCAGGATGTCCTAGACCTAAAGGAAACCAGAAGCCTGGAATATAGGAGATCCTCTGTACATGTTTGAGTGAATGAACAAATGATAACGTTTAATGAAACATTATTCCAGCAAAGTACCTGACGATAGCCTAAGGAGGAGCTACCATCAGATAAATTTGTCCAGAAAGAAGTTTCCTGAAGATATATTAATATTCCAGTGACTCTAAGAATAATCACTTTAATCTTCTATGAGAAAGAAAAAAAATCCCTCAAGGGTATGAAAATATTATTAAAATCCTCCCATATCCCAAACCCATCTCTATGCAACTGCTTCTACTCTCTTCTGAATAATAATTGAACCTGATCCAAAAGCCATAAAACTAATGGATATGGGCAGCTTAACAAAGTGTCCCACCGTTTTTCTTTATTTGAATTGTCTACACAAACAACTACTACCAAGGTAGTTGCTGGGGTTGAGGCCAGGAAGGGAGAGAAGTTAAATTCACCAACTGCTGTAGGATTACCTGTATGTACTAAGCAGACATCAAAAAGTGCCCCAGCTATTCCACAGCAGTGATGAAGATTTCATGAGCTTCTCTTACAGGTACCTATGGAGTAATGAGCAGAGCATGTGGAGGGGAGCAGCTACAGAATCTTAGATCAGGCCTCTGAAGCAGGAGTTTTCATGTTGTACCTGTAGTGGTTAATATATGTGGGTCTTTCCTGGGCCACAGAGTACCAAAATAATTGATTAAGCATTCTTTCCTGGGTTTTTCTGTGAGGGTGTTTCTGCATGGATTAACACCTGAATCAAAAGATTGAGTAAAACAAATGGCTTTTTCCAATGTGAGTGGTCTTCATCCAATCCATAGGATCTAGATAGAATAAAAGTTGAGTAAGAAACGATCCTTTTGCTGCCTGTCTTCAAACTGGGACATCAGTCCTCCTGCATCCAGAATCAGATTTAACCTGAAACTTACACCATCAACTCTCCTGGTCCTCAGTCCTTCCGACTCAGATTGTAACTATATCATCTGCTCTCCTGTATCTCCATCTCACTGACTAGGGATTTTAAGATTCCTTTGCTTCCATAATCATGTGAGCCTATTCCTTATCATACATACTAAGGAGTATGCACATACACATACACGTACACATACACGTACATTTGGGTATGCACATACACATGCACACTCCTTTTGGTTCTTTTTTTCTGAAGAACACAGACTGATGTACATGGTGAACAATTAGTGGGCCATTTAACAATTTTTTGAGTATGTAAATAGCATTATTTTTTATAAAATAGGATATTTTCATAGAATATTTTGAATAGAATAGAATGGAATAGCATAGAATAGAATAGAATAGAATAGAATAGAATAGAATAGAATAGAGTACTCATCACATAGAAATGGTTAACTATGATTTGGTAAAACTTCAGATTAGTAATTTGTACCATATCAGGTATGATCAAAATATAAATAAATGTTTAATTAAAGATAATACAGAAAAAGACACATCATCATTAATCCCCCTCAAAACACTCCTCTTGCTTCAAACACACTTATCCCGTCCTTCTTTAAACTTTCTGAAGCAATCCTGTAAGATCTCTTTGTGAATGTCCTTGCCCAGTATTATCAAAAATATGGACCGAGTAACATCCAATGAAAAGGCAGGCACTTAAAAGTATTATGGTTTGTTTTCATCCACTTTGTTCACTGGATCTGGTACTGTGAAACTTCCTCAAAGTCAAAATGACCATGAAAGTAAATGTTTTAAATCAATTCAGGACATGGAGTCAGCCATGAAAGCACAACTAAGACTATTCACAAAAGAAGACTTCCTGAATGGCTTCAGAAACTGGCAAGAATAATATGATGTGTGTTTGAAGCAAAGGGGAGTATTTCAATGGGGAGCCACAGAAACGTGCCTTTTATTACAGTATTTTTTTAAATTTAAAGCACTGCATTTTTCCATCACACTTTGTACATATGTATATATGGTTGTGACATAAAGTACTCCTTGCACCTACACTCAAGGATCAATATAATTGAGTCTTTGATCAAAGATGTTGGAATGTGCTGGACACTTCTCTTGGACACTCTTCACCTCTGCAGCTAGAACCAGCCCCACCCAGAAAGAACCACCTGCTTTGCACAGGACAATGAATAATCAGCACATGTGGCTACTGTGTGTGTGCATATGTCCTAACTTCTCAGGGACACTGTAGGGTCTCTGTGACCAGGACAGACTTTATGATGTTTCACAGCCTCCTCCTAGATTGGCCCAGAATTAAGTCCCTTGTGGGCCCTTGGCACACAAAGTTTCTCAATAACTTGGTTGATGGACTGAATCTTACAAACTATCAACTTTATTAAGAGAATCAGATAACATGTTAGAGGAAAAAAATCAATGACCACTCAAGAACAATTCAAATGCCATCTGTCCCTTAGAAATGACAACTGAATGGCAGTCCAAATAAATGCATCCTGCTACCACTAGTAAGAGACAATGGTGCCATGACCCTACATTGGCAAGAAGAGCAAAATCTAAGACAAGCTGTTTTCACTCTGCTAGGAAATCTATCCTCTTCTTCAACCATCAAAATTGAATGAGAAATTGCAATGGATGCTATCGGTTCCTATTTATTATCAACGTTCCACAGCAGCAAGCATTAATAATACATCTTATATTTATACAGCTTTTGTTTTCCAGCTTTCCCTGATACCGAGCCAGAAAGATCTGAGAATGTCTGTGGGACGTGCTCTTTGTTAGTAAAAGATGAATTTCAAAGAAAGAGAAAAAATAAAAATATAAAGCTATTTAAATATTCAACATCCACATGCAATTGTTCAATTATGCCACTACTCTACAGTGCATCTGACACAAGGCATTATAATAAAGCCAGAACTAAATGTCACACATAAAACAAGAACCACCAAAACAAGCCCTTTGTATGGACAGAGCTTCCTACCTCGATGCATAATTTATGCTGTCTAGAAAGCCAACACCTGGGAACTGCTAATTTAATTAGTTTGTATTGAACACTTAATTGGAGTAAGCCAAGGCTTCAGACTAGTTTGACAGCTGTTTTCATTACATCTAATTAATCTACGATATTTAGATTTCTTTCTTACTGTATTGGGCAGCTTGGGCTGCCATAACAAAATACATTAGACTGTATGGCTTAAACAACAGAAATTTATTTTCTCACAATTATGGAGACTATAAAATCCCAGATCAAACTTCCAACAAGATTCAGTTTCTTGTGAGGGCCTCCCTTTTGACTTACAGATAGCAACTGTGTTAGTCAGCTTTTCCGTTGCTGTGACACAATACCCAACACTCACAATTTAAAGGATGAACTGTTTAATTTATGATTTTCTGGGATTCAGTCCATGGTTAACTGGCTCCAAGACAGAGACATCATTCTGGAAAGGTACCAGGAAGCAAAGCTACTTAGTTCATGGTGGTCAGGAAGCAGAAAAGGGGAACAGTATCAGAGAGAAAGGGGAGAGGGAATATATGTAACCAAGGCCTCCATGATACTCCAAACACACCCAGAAGTGTGCTTCACTAATCTTCTAGGCTTTCCTCAATCCAATTAAGGATTATTAATCCTGACAGGATTAATAATCACGGAAACCTCCTCATTGGGTCCTCACACAGTGTATGTGCACAGAGAACAAGAGATGACAGGGATAGAGATGGGAAGAGAGAAGGAAACAGGGAGAAAGGTGAGACAGGCTTCTCTGTCTCTTCTTATAAAGCACCAATCTTATCAAATCAGGGCCCCATCTTTATGAACTCACTTAACCTTAATAATTTCCTTACAGGCCCTGACTCCAAATATAGTCATACTAGGGGTTAGGACTTCAATACATGGATTTTAGGAACATGTAAACAGTCAGTCCATAACACCCACCTTGTATGAACTATAAAGTTCACTTAGGTTTGTTTGGCCTGAGGAACTAATTCATGTCAATGATATACCCTCTTAATTTTCCTTAATTCCAGCAGTCTGCGTGACAACAGCAAAAAGCTTTGTTTGCTCAAGGACTCTGCATCTGCACAGTGACCTCTTTGATACTGTTCAGGAACAAGGACAAGGCCCCAGCATCCTCCTCACAGTTTTCCCTGACAGCCTCAACCTTCCCAGAGGCACCATTCATTTATCCACCATTCAATATACATTTACTGAGCCACTTATTTCAGGCAATGCATGAGGCAATGGAATTAAGGGTCAAATAAGACCGAGGCCTTGTTTCCCAAGAGTTCCCAGCCCAGTGGAAAACATAAAAAAACCAACATTAAGAATTCAGGGTAAGTTCAACTTTGTGTTTGTGAATTTGGGATGAGGGAAAAAACAAGGGCCAACATATTATACATTTGAAAATATAAATAATACAGGTCAAACCAGCAAACAGTTCAATAAAATATGTTCTATCCTACAATCTCAATAAAAACAATTTCATAATTACCTAGAAAAGCCAGGGGCAGTGGCTGATGCCTGTTGACCCAGCACTCAGGGACCTGAGACAAGGGGATTGCTACAAGTTTGAACCCAGCCCAGGTTACATAGTGAGTTCAAGTCCAAACAGAACTATATCACAAGACCTTGTCTCAAAACAAATTATCTAGAAAACAGGTTCAAATCTAGAACTAGTCGAACAGAAAAACCAGACCCAGCCCAGAACTCCCCACCCATTCCCTCTTTCCCTAGCTGTATGCGGCCTGGTGAGGGTCCTGACATACATGTCCATGGGCTCCATCCACAACTCCTGCATATGGCTGACCCTTCATGAAACTGAGAATTAAACCCACACAAGTTCTGGAAACAGACTTGAAACAGTTTTAGATCCAAGGTTTGAAGCTTGTCAAAGACAAGAGTGCCCAGTATGAGGGCATTCAGAAAGAACAGAGCAGGGCCCCCTAACGGCATCCTTGACAAACTCTCCTGAGTGTGAGCAGCCACTGGTAAGCACACTGGATCCCAGATTCCCAGGTCTTGCCCTTCAAGGGAAGACTTCTATAACTTTGTGGTGAGACCTCAAAGTTTTCATTTCTAATGATGCCCACAAGATGCCCCTCAGTAGATGACAGATATGACCTTGAGTACTACACCTGGTCTCTCATTCCCTCCATTCTGTGCTGCTCCCCTGGCCACCATGAACTAATTAATCATCTTTGCTTTGCCATGACATTAAAAAATTTATCATAAGCATCTTCATTTAAAGTTAAGAAAACTTTCTCTGAGCTGTTAAGAAATGTGTTATATAGTCACTACCCTGCAGAGTAAAGATGTGAACCGAAGCGTGCTCAACACTGCCCACTGTCATCTCTTTCTCCCTCATGCAACAAGCAGGCTTCTAGGGAAACTAAGAAATACAAGGATTTCTAAGTAAATTTTCTGAAAGAGGTCATAAATTTTAAGAAAGAGATGTTAGCAAGGTCAAAGAAATAAAGGGGAAAAGAATTGAAATGAAGGCATTTGGGGAGAGCTCAAGTGGAAGCAGTAAGGTTGCTTATGATAGTACATTTAGAGAATTAAGAATGGATTTTATATTTGCAATGAACAGTAAGCATACAAAAGGAGGGAAGATGCATGAGCATGGCAAAACATTTAGGATACAGGCACTGAGCAAAAGAGATTAAAGGAATGACGAAGAGGGTTTGTGGAACATTGTTAGGTCCACTTTTGATACATTCTTCCCATCCTTTTTCTATCTGCAGTAAGTAATGTCTACAGAGTTCATTTTGACTTCTCATACACCTAAGATGAACCCTCTGTTGATAAGTTTAACACTTACTTAAGTAGTCTATCATTATTTCACTATTTATGTGTGTACCTTGACTACTTAACATTTGCCAGCAAGAACTGTGTGGGTGGGTTTCAAAGAACACGTTCTCGCTATTTGTTGATTTAGTTCAAAAATGACTGAAGTGTCAATATACTTTGCACGGAAGTTATTAGCAATGAAAATGCCAGGTTACTTCTCACTGGTGATAAATAGAACAAACAACACACTATGTTCCTTATGAAGCAACTCGAGAACATTCATGTTTGTAGAATTTGACTTGATCTTCTGAGAAAGAAAATAGTGAACTCTTAATTGGACAGAGGTTTCTTTATTATGTCTTGATATAATTCCCAGTGTGAGTCATAAGATAATTATATGGAATTTTTATAGTCTCTCAAAATCTAGCAACCAAATAAATTTCACCAGCTTCTTGATATATTCCTGTATTAGTCAGCTCTCCCATGGCTATGACAAATATCTGACAGCCACAATTAAAAGGAGGAGAGATTCAATTTGGCTCATGGTTTCAGGGGGTTCAGTCCATCATTGGTGGGCTCCAAGACAGGCACATGATGGCAGAAGGGTGTAAGGAAGAAAAAGCTGCACAGCCAATGGCAGCTGGCAGGTGAAGGAGGGAAACACTGCCAAAAAGAGGCCAGGAACCAGATATAGTACTCAAGATCACACTTCCCTGATCTACCCAGACATAACCACAAGTAATTTCCTGGGCATTTCTTAATCTAGTCAAGGTTATATATCATGATTAGTGGTCATATTCCATTTAATGACTGAATAAGTACTAATGAGATATATCACTATACATTTCAAACATATATGTAATGAGCAAAGGCATTGAGGTGACTTCTAATAAAATAAATTCTTTTTGTGTTTGTGACCTGGAGGTGTAAAGGGAAAATTAGTACCTGGTTATTTATAAAGTCCAATGCCCACTTGGCCTAACTCTCCTCCTACTAAGAGGCAGAGCCTAGAGAGTGAGATATTTACAAGAGAGACTTCCTCCTAACAGGGCACTGAGGAAAGCACAAACAAGAGAATCACTTAGAGGGCAATGACAAGGTAGAGCCAGCAAGCCCCAGGAACAGGGAGGCACAAAGGGCAGAGTCCTCGTTAGACACTCAGATGAGGACTGAGGCATCCGTGCTACAGAAATGAAGAGGCTATCAGTGACTATCACTGGTGAGGTGGTGGGGAGGCAAGGAAGCAGTGCCAGAGCAGGCACCTCCCATTGCCCTCAAATGCTTCGTAGCGCCACACCTCCCACTGACCCAAACACTACTGAATTCCACACACAGAGCTCTCTTCTGCTGAGCCCCAAACACCAATGAATTTGAGGGATGGAAAGAAACTATTTGTGAAGCTGAACAACTGGGATGCGGGATTACTGGGAATAAGAAAACAACCTGCATTGGTACCTGTGGAAGCTATGCCTGGCTGGTCCTCAGAAACTACTGAAACCCTGGGTCAGATTGGAACTCAGTCCACCACACAACAACAGATTACACATTCTGCTCAGCAGCACATGCAACTTTCTGCAAAACAGACAGCATACTAGCCAATAAAGCATGCCTAAGTAAATGCAAAAGAATGGGCATTATACCATGCACATTATCAGATCACAGGACAATGAAACTAGAAACCAAAGGCAAAGGAAACCACAGAAATTATGCAAATGCATGGAAATTAAACAATACATTCTTGAATAATCAGTGGGTCACAGGAGAAATCAAAGAAATAAGACAGTTCCTAAAATTAAAAGATAATGCCAGTGCAACATACCAGAACTTATGCGACATAATAAAAACAGTTGTAAGAGGAAAATTGATAGCTGTGAATGTCCATATCAGAAAAACAGAGCAAGACCAAATAAATATATTTATTATACACCCACTGATGGTGGTTCAAAAAAATCACCTAGGAATAAACTTTATCAAAGAAGTGAAAAACCTTTATAAAAAAACTGTAACACTCTGAAGAAAGAGACTGGCAAGGACATTAGAAAATGGAAAAATGCCCCCTGTTCCTGGATAGGCAGAATCAATATAGTCAAAATGTCCATATTATCAAAATATATATAGATTTAGTGTAATTCTAGCAAAAGTATTGAAAGTTTTCTTAATAGCACTAGAAAAAAATACTAAAATTTAAATGGAACCAGAAAAGACCCAAAGTAATCAAAGCAATCCTGAGCAAAAAACAAAGCAAGAAGCATTATAATCCTGCATTTCAAATCATACTACAAAGCTATATTAATAAAAACAGCATGCTACTGGAACAAAAATTGGCACATAGACCAATAGACTAGAACAGAAGATCCAGAAACAGCTGAATGCACCTTCATTCATCTGATACTTGACAAAAGAGCTAAGAATACATACTAGTACTAGAAAGACTTGTTACCCACGTATGGAAGATTGTACTAAAATCAAAT
Source organism: Cuniculus paca (assembly GCA_004365215.1). NCBI lineage: Eukaryota > Metazoa > Chordata > Mammalia > Rodentia > Cuniculidae > Cuniculus > Cuniculus paca. The sequence goes on from RJWT010044192.1 coordinate 8,513, forward strand.
CAAGCCTAGCATGGTGGTGTACAGCTGTAATGCCAGCACTTGGGAGGCTGAGGAAGGAGAATCATCGTGAGCTTGAGGCCAGCCTGAACTACATAGTGAGTTCAAGGCCAGCTGGAACTACATGGCAAGATCCCATCTCAAAAAAAAAAAAAAAAGGAGTCAGCACCATCATGGACTGTGGGGGAGAGAACAAGCCCCACCTGGGAGCCAGCGCCATGTGCAGGCTGTTACCAGAGTGGCAACAGCCAGACACAAGTCTTTCCCCATGAATCAATGCCATTTATGGCCTGCAGGGAGAGAGAACAAGAGAAAAAGCCCTGCCTATGAACCAGTGCCATGTGTGGGCCACTGCAGGCAGGGGGTCAGCCAGATCCCTACCCCTTCCAGCTCATGGGCTGACAAACAGGAAGTACCAATTCCCTCCACCATCCCCCCACACACACTAAGCGACCGGCTGATCCAGGGAAACACAGGCTGTGATGATAGCTATTGAGGTGAAATGCAATTGGATGCCTGTGGTGCTGTGGTGTTTCACTGACCTTGCAGGTCTAGGGCCAGTGGTCAGATCTTCTGTTCAGAAGACAGCAGTACACAATGTGGCATCTCCTCCTGAGAGTGATAGCCTTTGTTGATTCCATATAGTCTTGTTTTGAAGTGCTATATCAGTTTCATTATTTTGTTGGATTGGGTTTTATTCTTTTGTTTTGTTTGATTATGTTATATCCGATGACATGAGCAGCTATTTCAAAGATAGCAAGACACATTATGGTAGCCATTTTGGATTTACTATTGTCTTGTTTTGAAGTCCTTTATTGCATCCACTGTTTTGTTTTTATTGTTTCTATTCTATTCCGTTCTGTTTGATTTTTGCTATGTTCGAAGATATCTGCAACTATTTTGAAAACAACAAAAGGCTTTATGAAAAAAAAAAAACTCAAATCAAATGGATCCAAGACTCACATATAAAAATAGAAACATTAATCTTTTGGAAGACAAACTAGGTTAAACACTTGAAGACATAGGCACAGTCAAGGACTTCCTGAGCATAACCTCAACTGCACAAGAAATAACAAATTTGACAATGGGAATTGACGGATAGGATTGCCAAATGGAATTTCGTCACATTAAAAGGCCTCTGCACAGCAAAGGAAACAATTAGCAGAGTGAAAAAACAACCTACAGAATGGGAAAAAAAATCTTACCAGCTACTCTCCTGAGAGAGGACTAATGTCTAGAGTATATAAACACATACAAAAATATTAGACCCAAAAAAACAAAAGATCCTATCAAAAAAATGAATATTTGAAATGAATAGACAATTCTCAGAAGAAGAAATACAAATGGCCAATAAGTACATGAAAAAATTTTCAGCATATTTGGCCATTAAGGAAATGCAAATCATAACAACATATAGTTTTCATCACTGGTAAGAAAGATTATCTTCAAAGAATCAAAAAAAAAGTGCCAATGAGAATGTGGGGAAAAAGGAACCCTTCTACACTATCACTGGGAATGTAAACTAGTATAGTCACTATGAAAATCAGTATGAATTCCTTAAAAAACTAAAAATAGAAACTCCATTTAACCCAGCTATACTTCTCGTGGCTATTTCCTAAAACAGATTTAAGACTATCATATTAAAGTGATACATGCATACCCATATTTATAACAGTACAGTTGACATTAAATTATATAAATAACCTAGATATCCATCAACAGATGATGGAAAAAGAAAAAATATATATATATTATTAGAAAATGGGAAAGTGATTAGCAATTCATTACTAATCTATATATATATATATATACATATATATATATATATATATATATTCAGCCACAAGGAAAGGTAAATTTGAGTCATTTGTGCAACAATGGATGTATCAAGCCAGGCATGCTGGCTCACGCCTATAATCCCAGCACTCGGGAGGCTGAGACAGGCGGATCATTGTGAGTTTGAGACCAGCCTGGGCTACAAAGTGAGCTCAAGGCCAACCTGAATGGCATAGTGATACCCTGTCTCAAAAACAGGGCTGGGGATCTAGCTCAGCGGTCTAAGCACCTGCCTGGCAAGTGCAAGGTCATGAGTTCAATCCCTGGTGCTGCAAAAAAAAAAAAATGGATGGATCTTGAAACTATAATGTTAAGTAAACTAAATCAGACATGGCAGGTGAGTATCTTATAGTTTTCTTATATGAGAAACTCAACATATAAATAACTTGAAGAATAAGATAAAAGTCAGATGGTAAGAAGCAGGGAGGTAGACTTTTTGGAGATGGAGAAGGGGACTTGAGGAAGGTAAAGGGGCAAGTAGGAAAAAAGGGGATCAAAATGACCACAATTATATATATGTATACAATCCCAAAATTGATACTATTATTGTGTATCACAAAGACATATTAATAAACAGATTTTTTTAAATTGTGGCAGAAATTCTCCAAAGTAGTCACTAAAAAGAAAAATAGACTGTACAACTTGCACTCTAGCAACCCCACAAGGAGGTGTAATTTCTTAATTCTATACTCAAAGTGTCTGCCAAGAAATAACATATGGCTATGTCCTCTTATTTGAGGGGCAGTGGCCAAGCCTATGAGTGAGCACAGGGCACCAACCAGGAACCCTGGAGTCAAAGTTTGAGCTCAGTAAGTCCTTGCAGGGACCTGGCGCTGCAAGCTTCCTGAACCAACCTCAACAGCGACACCTTGTGGCTCTCAGGAACAAAGAGCAAGGAGGACTCCAGGTCCCTTTTCTTGGCTCTTGAGTTCCCATGCAAGTGATAGAAAATATAAATAAACTTTAATGCATTGAAGTAGTATTTCTGAGCTGGTCACCCTACATATAATTTTTTAAATGAAAATATCTATATAACAAAAAATATTTCTCTGTTTTCTACAGACATAAAGGAAAGCTTCATGAATGTGGGAAAACTAGAACTCGGTCATATTGAGACAGGTAGAAGTAAAAAGTCTTTTGCAGGAATTATTACCAAACTCATGCCTTTTCTAATTCATGTATTTAATTTATCATAGCAACCATCAACTGTTTAATAAGAGTCCTGACCAGACCCTTGAGAAACCTCTAAGAATCTCCGACTGTTCTGTATCAGGCTGTTGAGTTGTCAAAAGCGGTAATAGCACCAGATATGGTGAGCCCAGGATACAAAGTGCTAGTAAAGGTGTGTACAAAAGTTCTACACTTTGGGTAGAATTTATTAGAAAAGTCTTAGAGCCATTTGCGAACTGCAGGGGGAGAGAACCAGGATTCACCAAGAAGCAAGGCCTCCCTGTGAACCAGCACCATTCACAGCCCGC
>RJWT010044193.1:0-11843 GCA_004365215.1 Cuniculus paca
ATTCCACTCCTCTGAGTGTCGAGGTCGCTGCAACCCTTTCAAAGGAGCCCATGGTCTAAGCAGAGACATCCAAAGCTTATATTTTTAAATTCAGGGCCAAAGTAATGAATCTTTCTGTATATAAAGCTCCTAATGAGAGTGGAATATAAAACTTTATATCTTTTATCAGTCTAGCCAACAAATATTTGTTAAATGCCAATATGTGCCAAATACTGGATTAAGTAACTAATGAGTGAGAAATCTCAGTCCTAACTGAGTTTTTGTTCTGATAGGAAAAAAAGCAAACACATGAAATAATCACATATTGCTGTTTATGTTATGAAGAAAATAATCAGGCTGGTGGTTAGTTTGTAAATAAAAGTGGAAGCTTGTTCTAAACAGAAAGCTCAGGCATATTCTGTCTGAGAAGATGTTCAAGTAAGACTTGTGGATACTTCACCATGAAGAATTTGGAGAAAAGAGTTCCTAGGAGGGGGCACAAAAATCACCATTAAAAAAAGTTTTTTTTTTTGTTTAGAATGTACTTGCAATTCTGTTTTTTTCTTCATAATATCATTGTACCTTTTAGATTTTTTTCTCTGTCGTAATCTATATAAGTGACTGTATTTTTGTCAAATTCTAATTTGAAAAATATAAAAGTATTTGGGCTTTTAAATTATGTGACTCAGTCACAAAAGTAGTTTTCTGATTCTATGAGAACATGTAGGAGTATACATATTAGCACTGGAAATGACTTCACTTCATCTTTGAATTATCATTGTTTATATACAATATGAGAGATACTATGGAAATAATAATAACAACAACAAAAATAATAATAATGGCACTAATTGAGTCTCTACTAATTCCAGGCACTATTGTTTGTACACAGGAATATATTAACTCATTCAATCCTCTCCAGGTTCCTATATAAGTATGCCCATTTTATGGTCAAAATACAGAGTGATTACTTTTGTCAAGATATTACATGTCAGTGCTCTGATTAGATTGCAGGAATTTTCCCCATAGGATCCTCCTTTTTAGCAAAATAGCAGATAATTTTCTATGTTGCAAACCACAGTTGAAAATATAGCACCAATATCATTTTTCCATTAAGTAAAAAAATATTTTTCATAATTTCAGGAGGACAATCAATATAATGATTCAGTTGCATTTTCTGCATTTTATTTTTTCTTTAAATGTTAGCCTATACCATGTCTTGTTTATATTAGTAAAGACTTAATAGATACTAATAGCTGGACACTGGGCTAAATTCTTTCCATGACTTACTAAAAATTACAGCTATTTTTTGACAGAGTTGCTATTAATATTTCCCAGACTTGAATTTTTGCTTTGCCACTTAATAACTGTATGATCTTAGACAAGGGATTTAATTTATGTATATCTCAGTTTCTCCATTTGTAAAATGCAGTCTGATTTCAGAGCTTATGACCTGAATCAATGTCATGCTATGTCTCACTAATCTCAGATGGTATCAATGACATAAAGCTAATGTTTTTAATTATTTTTAAGTTTAAAATTTTATAACATCATATTCTGCAGAGCAACGTAATTTCCAATTGCTCTTTAAACAGAAAGGTTAGAGAAATAATGATTTAGTATCTATTGTGTAAATGAATTCCTTAAATCCAGGATTTGGGTCACTGAGAAGCAGGGAACCCTTAACCTAAGTTATTCCTACTTTTAAAACCAGGCCTTGTAATTATTATCTTGAATGTCCTGTGTCTCAGCTGAACCACACAAAGTAACGTGTTTTTATTTTTTCACCATTTTAAAACAAGGAGCAGATGTGTTTATTGGCTGGTAATACTAGTCTCAATCCTATAGCAAAATAATCAAAATGTAAAATGCCAAATTCAATTATATAATACAGGATGCAATTCTATTTCATTTTTTTTAGTTGAGCTATATCTGTGCAATTTAAATGACCAGATTACAATACTTTAATGGGTGATTTGGCTGACCCAATGCTGTGTCAATGAACTGCATAAAAACTGACTCTTTATTATGGTCCATGAAACCAAGTGGCTCCTGAATATAAATAAGCAGTTTCCTTTTGGTACTAGAGTAAAAAGCAAATTTTCATCATATATGGGGAAGCCAACTCAACAAATTCAGTTTAAACTAATTTCAAAAATTATATATATATATGTGTAAAATAGCTAGATACAATTTTTTATTGTTTCTCCCACAATATATGTTTTATTCACTCATTTGATCTATCTAAGTAAACATGGGAAAAGAATGGTACCTAACATTTATTGGGAAGCTACTACGTGCCAAGTGATAGATTAAATGATTTAACCTGGGCCAACTGGAATAACAATCCTCACAGTCATTCTCAGAGTTTTTTCTTTTATAGAGGAGAAAATTGGGTCTTGGGAAAACTTTAATTTCTATAAATTGTCACATCCATTAGAATGAGGAATCAAATTAGAGCCCAGCAATTCTGCATTATTTTTAATCCCAAATTATCCCCAAGAGATTTTCAAGATTTAGCACCATGGATTAGAATGATGAACATATTGAACCCAATGATTTATTTTCAGTTTTCATTTCTAGAGACTCTCTTCAGTAAGGATCATCATTTCTTTATTTTTTAAATTTTATGGAAAAAGAATAAAACAAAATTTCATAACAAAATGATAGGAGAATAACTATAGTTAATACATTACATGTTGTCATTTCTTTTTCAAGGTTGTACTTTTTCCCAAATAATTGAAACTGGTTTACTCATGCATTGTTCCTCAAGAGTCTACTTTCAACCATCTTTTTGATTCAAAATTCAGAGTCTTTTTAGGTGTTGTTGACGATGGATCTTGCTTTTAATTACTATACATAAGCTGGAAATCACCAAGGTAATCATTTCCTGCACAGATCTCTGTAATGAGTTCCGTATAGTAACCTCGAGCTGACTCTTAGATATGTAGCCACCTGGATGTACAGCGGACCTCAAACAGAACATATCAATTACTGAACACATCTATTATCTCCTGGAAATAGCTATTCCTATCTCAGTGAATGAGCCAGTCATTTTCTATTTGCACAGAAGAAAATCCTAGGCCTTATCCTTAATACCTTGCTACTCACATTGAATTCTGTCCATTTTATTGCCTATGTATGACCGGATCATTTTCACATATACATAGTGATATAATTCTCACAGACTATCATTTGCCCTTTGTCTTTGTTAGCCTTCAAATTCATCTTTGTGCCTTTTAAGACTCATTTTTCACCTCTCATTCCCTGTGGTCCAACAAAATGTTCTTTAAAAAATTGCAAATGATCATACCTGCTCAGTACCAATGTTTGAATGGCTTATCATTACTTTTTGAATATGTCTAACCTTCTGAGTATGGTTTGCTGGTCACTTCATAATCTAAAGCTTTCTCTCCTGTCTGATCTTATCTCTTGTCATCATGTTCTGATCCATTACAATACCATGCTGTATTAAAGATACTTTATTCCTATTTCTTCCTAGACTTTTGCATGTGTGTAAAATGTTCTCTCCACACTCACTTCTGGTTAAGTCTAATTTATGTTTTAAGGTTTAGTTTAAACTTATCCAAAATTGCCTTGTCTGCATAATATATCCATTGAATCACTAATGCATATTAAATAATTTCTATTAATGTGTATAACAAATTTATCTTTCTTGTGTAACAAGTTTTTTTCTATTATAACACTCAGTTTATATTAATCAAAAAGCAAGAAATTTTAGAGTTGGAAAGATCTTCATATTAAATGCTCTGTATCAGAGGTTCAGGCAATTCGTCACCTATTTTCTACATAAATTTAAGACACATCATTTGCTCCTCCTGGCATTTAGGGACCATCTGTTTAAGTTTCTCTGGATTAGGATCCTTCCCTGTCTCTGATTCTAGGTTACTTTAGAAGTAACCTTGAATCATGCATATGCTTTTAGCATATGTCAAAGGAAAAAAGTTAGGAACTCGTATCCATTTATAAGCTGATCACTCACTTTACTGTTACTTTTATCAACCTTATTTACAATAATTTTGTTCATTTTCTAAAATAAACTCTCAAATAAAATCCCTCATTTCAAATACTGAAACATATTCTAATTTTGTGAATGGCTAAAATGGTTTCTTTTACTACAGACAATAGACATGACATTCTTAATAAGTAAGGTTGATGGAGCACATAGCTAACATGATTATGCATATACAGAGTAGTATATTTTAAAGTATAAATATTTTTTCAAAATTTAGTTTTGTTAGGAAAATCATCTATTTTCTCTTTGTGGAATGGACAACAGTATTTCTATTCACTATTAACATTTAATATGTTAAGAGTAATCACAAAGATGCCTTTTCCAATTTACTTTGGTAAGTGAAGAATAAGAATTACTATTTGGCCAGCACTTAATACTAAATAGAGCCCAGAGATAATTGACCACCGAAAATTTCTCCTAAATCAAACAAACTCATCCCTTGAATATAAAATTAGTCATTCCATTGATATTAGCTTTCAATCTTTACTCCATTAAATCTCTAAATTCATGCTAGGGATGGCATAGGAAGCAAATTAAAATGGGATTCTTATAATATGAGAGAGATAAAACTGTGCCTTCTGAAGAAGCAATTTAATCTTAATAAATTATTTTTAATATTCTTTTTTCAATGAGGCATCACATTGACCATAAAATGAAGTGTGAAAGGGCACTAGTTGAGGAAACTGAGTTACAAAGAGACCACTGCACCCTTGAACAGTTATACCTGCAATAATTTGCTTCATAAATTTTTATGTTATATTTTACATTTTTTAAGAAAGCAAGTATTCCCCACAGGGTCATAATTAGCATTTTGACAGTGTGAGAGCAACTAAAGGAAAATTATGTTTGATCTCTGGGGTATTTAGCTAAATAGTTTTAAATAGGAATTTGCTACTTTGTTGAGGATAGATTAAACTCGACACAGATGTACCTCGAATGGAAGACTCCTTCTTTCAGGTGGTCCGTACCTGCAAATACACCCCTACAGAAGAGCAAGTGTCCATTAAGAATGCCTAGGAAATGGAGCTGATTTGCCAGAAAGCGGTGGCAAACCCATGGCATGCCTGCCACAGCAGGAGGTTCATTATCATTGAAAGCTCTAAAAGGTTCACCGTCACTGGTCTAGGAGATTTGTGGAGTTCTGAAATAAAAGGTCTCAATCATTAAATGCCAAATGTTAATATATACTGTATATGAACATCCTCTGGAAATGAGATTTTTAATACTTCGTATCTGTAGTTTGAGTAGACAAAGCTCACTAAGAAATAGCCACCGGCGGCACATTCTGGAATAAACAAGACCAACTTCTTTCTTGTAAAGAATTGCTCCTTCAACTGTATATTATGAAGACATTTTCCTGAAAATAGGATGGAACTGAGTTAATTGTCATGATGTAGGTAGTATTCATAAAAAGTGTGCCTCTTAACATAGACAGCTTCTACTGCCTTATCAAAGCCTTGATTAAAGTCTCGGGATTCCTGAGGACAATGCCCATTACTCTGCTGCTGCTCATTAAATGATAAGCCTTTTTTCTCTACTTGTTCCACATATGTGTTGTGCAAGGGGCCCTAGGCTACAAGGGAACAGCAGGGTTAAGTGTTCTGTTCAGGATCATAAATGGGGAAGTTCCAGCTTTCATAACCAGTAAATCTACTGTCAGAAACAGCAAGTGAATTAAGTAAATAAACGAGAGCCTATTGTTTAGGTCTTTTCTCTGCACAGCCTCCTTTTAAAGAAAAAACCCCTTGAAACAGCATTGGAATTATTTCAGTTGTAGATGTTCGTATTATTTTATTACTAGGAGGCACCTCACTTTCTCTGTTAGTGGTAGAATAATAATATATGGAGTCCTTGTCACAGGTTTTAGAATCACAGCAGATTTAGAACTCTTTTGACTTGATCATGAGGGTTACCCTGTGACTTCAGGCATGAAAATTATGAAAGAGAACTGTAGACATTGGGGAGATAAGAGATTGAAAGCTTACTTTCTTCTTTCTGGGCTTTACTTTATTGTTTCACTGTTTGAATAGCTTCAATCAAGATTACAGACAAGGAAAGCAATAACCATCAGGAGATCATGGAATACACACACTGAGCCATCTGGAGTACACCCAAACACTGGAAGCTCCTGGAAGATGGAAATTTTAGCCCAACATGATATTGTCATGATTATTTCTTTGATAATGAGTCATCCTGGTGCAACTAGGCTGGGAGAACAGTAAGTTGAGGATGTTAGGATATATTGAACACCATTATGTGGAAGTACCAGCTCGCAGCATCCTTTGACAAGTTTAGCTCTGGGGAATCATCTTACCTTGCAGCTTTGTTCCGAGTCCTGTACCAAAGAGCTCTCTTCCATCTCTTACACCAGAAGGGCAAGAGTACATGTAGCTATAAGAGTTAGTGTAGTGTTCTGACCATACCCTTTGCTTGGCATTTGGAATCATGCTTAACTTCTGTTGGACTAAGTTCCTGTGTCCTTTAGAAGATTCAAAAATTAGAGGAAGCTCAAAAGTATCACAAGGACCACTGCTCATGAGAGTTGGAGAAACCCTAAAGAAAAAAGGAACAGATTTTTAGAACTAGTCATATTGGTTAGAAATCTTATTTTATATCCAGGTATCCAAAGAACATTCTTTGGATGCCTTCAGGGATCTCAAATGTAGCAATATGGAATTCAGATTCTATCACAATAGTAACAATACACTGTTTCTCCTTTATTCCTTATCTTCACCTACCCCCATAATGTCTTCTGGAGCACCTGAAAGAGAAAGCTTACAGTCATTGTGTTTCTATTTGCTATCTTACATCGTTCAATCATAATTTCCAGCAGTTACTAGCCTCAAAAATATCTCAAGTCTAATGTGTCTCTTCTATCCCTGTAACTATTGACATAGCGCCATCCTCATTTGGTTCTAGTGCAGACTATTTTAGAGATTTCCTAGGCAGATTCTGTATATCTAACATGGCACCCTCTCTTTTGTTTTCAACTTCCATATCAGATAATTGCATACTTTTCCTTATATATACACAGATAGATGACTATAGTTTTTCAGTGGCTTAACTAACCTTTCTAAAAGGCAGTCCAAAGTCCTCAGCAGCCTATACAATCTTTCAGTAAGCTAAACTTCATTTGTTTCTTTCAGTTGAAAGTATTATAGGATGAACCACATTTATTCATTTTGAAAAATATTCTCAGCACATAAGATAGGATTTGTACATAGTAATGAGTACTCAAATACTAAATTGCACTAAATTAGTTTGTATGGAAAATGATAATTGGAAACCTGAATCTTGACAATGTTCAAATCCATTGTATAATTTTTGTCATTGCTGCCATTTCTGGCCTGTGATGTAATTTTAGTTATCCTGGAGAAATTCTCCTCATGCCTCCTCTCTCTTTGTTGGTGAAGATTATCCCTGCTGCTACTTTATTCTAGAAACTGGATAACCTTCTGCCTTGGTTTTGTGTGGCCCGACCCTTTTGACAGACCCTGTGGCTCTGACCCTTTAAACAGTAGAAGTGTCCTGGTGTTTTTACTCAGCAGTGGATCGTGATATTTAGAAATCCCTTCTTTGAGCACCTTTGATTCTCCAGGGATGCCCATAATAAATATTTGCATTATTAAAAGAGTTATGAGCACAGCATAAAAAAATGAGTACACAAGGAAGTCACCACTTGGCTTTTGATTATATCTGCCCAAATGAAAAATGAATGAATGTGTAATTAATAATAAATGTCCTTGTGTTCTTGTTTTAATTTTAACTCATCAGAGGATGTTAAAATTAAAGTGAAGCCAACTTTTGATTTGCTGCTTTATTAAAAGAAGAATGTGGCCTTCCTGTAAACAATTCATGCAACTTCATAAAACATAGTACTCTAATATCTGTATTGTCACTTATTAGCTATTAACTTCATGAACTTTATTTATTCTCCATTAACTTCAGCATTCTTACTTTTAAGTTGAGATAATAATATACATAACATAGATCTCTTGATGGTATTAAATGAAATAGTTCACCTGACATACAGTCGCCAATGTGTATTAGGATGACAGTTTTATTTGGGTCTTATTGTGAGTTAGGTAGGCCAGTCTATTATTTTTTTCTCTTCATTTCAGAGATAAAGCAATACTTCACTTTTGAAGAATTGAAATAATCTATCAGAGAACACTTAGTGCTTCTAAATTCCACTGTAATATTTTTCAGCTGAGAAGAATATGGCAAGGAAAATCTCTTTCTATACTGTCAAGTCACAAGAAAAGGGGGAAGTAAGAATTATATTTGTGGATATTGATGGATGTAGGAGTAGAGTATCACAATTCTGGCCTCACTAACTTTTCTTTCATCCCTTGATTGGCATGACTGCAACTTTTTCACCAGGAACGTATTTTCTAGACCTGTCTGGATTTCCACATATCAGTATCTTGGTCATTGGCTCTTGTTAATCCAACATTGGAGTTTTTGTCCTTCAGTCTGACCTTCATCCTTGTAAACCTGATCTTTTCAAAAAGATCATACAAAAGTCAACATCTCATCAGATACGTCAAAGTTTTCTTTCTTTTTTTGTCAAGACCTTCTAAGAGTGCAAACAATTTTCCGTGGGAGTGAGCCAGGTGGCAGATAATTCATCACCAGTTTGGAAGAGTATTTAGAATTATCAACACTGTCTAATGTGGTTCCCTGGGGATGAAACATGATGGACAGGGGTGAAGGCCCTTCCTTCTTTAAATTTATGGCTACCTGGAAAACAACTTATTTTCCAAATCAGGAAGAGCTACTGTGATAGGGGCATTAAGACAGCATAACTCTTTTCTTTTTCCTTATATGCTTAGTTTCCAGGTTCTAGCTCACAATACTGTGCAACTTATGGGGGCAAAGAGGGGTCATTTTTATTTATTTAATACACATTTGCAGTACCTAATGTTTACATTCCTTGAGTGGAGTTGATGCATGTACAGAACACTCTTCCTTTTTTCATCCTCTTTTCCTCCCCTCTCTCCATCTCTTGATCCCCTTCTAATTTGAGAGAGATCTTTCTAAAGTGGGATTTTTAAAAATCTTGGTATCTATAGTTTTTAACAGTGCCTGGGCCACACATGAAGCTTTGAGGATTGATGAACAACTTTGAACTTTGTTCCTGCTTTGAAGTTACGTTTACACTGTGTACCTTTTCACATTTCACTTGGGAGCAACAAATGGGTGACAGAAGGATGCCATCCTTGCTGCTCGTAATTCCCCATTCAGCCTCAGAGTTACATACTCATAGAGCCTCTAGCTCTACTTCCACATTGTGAACATATCAAATGTATAGAAGAATGGTAATCCCACCTCACCTTCAAAATATGTGTGGTGGGGGTGGGCAGGTGTGAAAACATTATTGTTCTACTTTTATGTTGGTTGTAGGACAATATGGCTCAGAATGCTGAAATGATGCTTGTTCCTCACATGGAGTTTTAATGCTGAGATTTTATTTCAATACCTGGAGTGAGGGGTTCAAACGCTCTAAATAAAATGGAGAGAGTCTGTTCCATAAGGAAAGGCAAAATAATCACTATGAAAATATTTAAAAATATTCCATGGTGGGACAGATTTCTTACTTAAATGGAAACAAATAGAAGTCTCCAATTGTGGCACTATATTGTTCAGCTTGCTCATTGCTGGGGCAAAATACCTGACACCCATAACTTAAGGGACAGGAGGTTTACTTTGGTTCAGTCTCAGAGGTTTCAGTTCATAACCAGCTGGCTTTAAGGCAGCAATGCAAAAGGCCATGGTAGAGGAAAGTTGCTCAACTCACGGCAGCCGAGAAACAGAGTGAGGAAGAGCAAGGGGAATGCTTTTCCTTACCCAAAGACAAATTAGGCATAGCATCTAGAAAAGGAAAGCTATAGTCAGTTGCTTTTATAATATAATTGTAGAAGGAATATATTGAAGTCTTTCTCTGCACATGAAATCACTTCTTATTAAAAGCTATTTTGACATTTCTCAGATAAAAATTGAAATAGTACAGTCATTCTCTCAAAAGGATTACAAGATCACAATTCTCCAGCAAGTAAATCCCAGCATCAGGCCAAGATCTGAAAGGGAATAATTAATTCAATGCCTTTGATCTCATCACCAAAGAAAAGATGCCTATGATAATAGGAAAGCCTGGAAGAGAAAGGGGAGGAAGCTAGCGAGAAAAAAAGAGGCGAGGCAGAGAAAAAGAGAAAAACAGAGAAGGAAGGGGAGAATCAATGGAAAAGACAGAAAGAAAGAAGAAAGAATGAGGAGACGTGAAGGAAGAAGGAAAGAGAGACAGGTTAGAAACTACATGAGTTTTTGTAGAGAAAAACACCAGGAAAAAATAATGCTAGCTTGCCCCTAATTAGTGTGAAAAAAGTTGACAAAGTGAACATTTTTTCTCTTTTTGAAAAAATAAAAGCACTCTTAGTTGAAATTGGAACTGTTTACAAGAGAAACTAAGTTACATGTGAACAACATCAGCGTTCCAACACCCAGTCTTGCACCATATTGTGTATCCACTTAAAGAAAAACCGGCTCCAATTAGGGAGCTCCTGTCGAGCATCTTATTTATCAGCTTCCAGAACAGCTGTGAGCCATTCAGGATGCCACCGGTTTTTCCTCATTACACTCTCCTTAGAATTACAGATGTGCCTGGCTCATCCCTAGGGAGCCCACATTCTAGTAAACACATCCTTCTATGTTTTGGGGGCTTCTCTGAAATAAAGGCTGTGAATGCAAGCTGATATGGTCAGTTGAAGTTGGCTTAAGAGACTTCAAAGTGTAAATACCCCCTGTAATTTCTTGGGAAAGGGAAGCTGGGTAATGAAAAAGATTTAGGATGTATGACAAAGGGAGGGAGCTCGCTCGAATGGCACATTTTTTGTTTTTAATCAGCTTACCAAACAAGTAGCACTGGGAATTTGTGACTGAGAATGTTTGCTGGAAGTGAGCACATTATTGTCATGAGTTTATTTAATCAGAGGGTGAGAAAAGATACTGAGGCGAGTAAAAGAGAATGAATGAATGAACATATTTGAGTGATGTACATCATTTGCTTTGATAGTATAAACAACTGTATTTGAAACATCTTGGACACTGAGTTTTTTCCACTCCTAGAGAATGATTTAGTAGGAAATGCATAATGTATTTAACAAACAGACTCGAAATCCTACTTTTCCTCTTCTGCTCACCACTACTTGTTCTCAGGAGTAATTCACTCCAAGCATTAATGAGCACAGTCATAGTTGTATGTATTATTGATAAAGAAAAGAATGTTCTGCATTGGCAGACAGGGGTGTCTGGAGAAAAGAGACACTTCATCCATAAGAGTAAGTCATAAGATTCACAGAGAAAGAAAAATGTGGCAAAAATGTAGCATTGGTCTCTGATTTGTTCACATCTCAGTGGAGCTCTGGATAGTCCCCCTCACAGTTTGGTCTGGGTCATGTGACCACTCTGGCCAATGGGATACCTTTGATACAAATGGAGACAGGGTAAGTACTGACACTTTAGGGCTTCCTTCCTCCACTGCTTTTGGGACCCCTACAACTGCCTTGTGAATAATCCTATGCTAACCTGCAGGTAACTGATGACTCACTGGAAATTTCATCATTAGCAATTACATAGAGGGCTATAAATACAGCTATGCATCGCTTAACAATGGGAATATGTTCTTGGAAATGTATAGTTAGGTGGTTTCATCATTGTGTGGAAGTCACAGAGTGCACTCATGCAAACCTGAATGGTACAGGTCAATCATTCAATGTGACCTCCTGACATATTCAAAAGAGATGCATGAACTGCTGCAGATGTAGCATGG
>RJWT010044194.1:0-11812 GCA_004365215.1 Cuniculus paca
TTGTTTTCTGTTTTTTCAATAGATTGGAATCCCAAGGGGATACAGTGTCTATTTTTTTCCTTAATTTTCTATTTTTTAATATTGTATTTCATGTTTTTTGAACCATGTCTGGAAGATAGCAAATAGCCAATAAAATTCTACTAAAAGGATAAATGGATTGTTGGGTTCATTCATGCAAGTCTCTCTCCATAAGAAGGTAAGCTCCATGAGGGTAGGAACCAGATTTGGTTACTTCAATCTCCACAAAAATAGGAAGAATGCCTAGACCACTTAAGAACTCAAGAATTTTTGAGGCTTCACTCAACTTGTCATTATTGAATGACAAGGTGCTTAGCTAGAAAGTGAGGCAAATAAGCCACTAAGAATTTATTACATATATCCAAGAATCTTCATCAATATTGTATATCTTTCCTGGCCTCTTTTTAGTCATTGACCTCCTGTGAATACAACAATCAGTAGCAACTGAGATAATGTAATGCTATGTTCAAACATCATTTGATGGTGTAACTGTTGAGAAAATTTTAAAAAAAAACATGATTATTACCTTGGGACTGTTTTTAAAGCAACTGTTGCTTGAGATGATTGAATGACAAGATCTGACAATCTTATCAAAGTCAAAGATTTAATTCATATCTTCAATGGCTTCCAAAGAGAGCTCATTATTCCCAGTATTTGCTTAGGAGGCAGTAATGAGCCTGTGTGTGTGTGTGTGTGTGTGTGTGTGTGTACATATTTATGAAGTGTCATCAAAACATATTTATTAAAGTATTATTAAAAACAACTCCAAATTCCTTAACAAGTTAAAATA
This sequence comes from Cuniculus paca, assembly GCA_004365215.1. Lineage (NCBI taxonomy): Eukaryota > Metazoa > Chordata > Mammalia > Rodentia > Cuniculidae > Cuniculus > Cuniculus paca. The sequence continues at coordinate 809 of RJWT010044194.1, forward strand.
ACTTGTGATGAAAGCCTGATGAAACTGCTCAAATTTATCTGGGAATTTGTAGCCTGCTTGTTGTACTTGAAAAACATTCATACTATGACTTCGTTTTTTCTTCCTGTGAAGCCTGCCTTTGTGAAACATTTACTTCATTCAATTGGCTATGTATTTCCATGCTTTACTTTTTTGTGTATTGTATATGCTTTTGCCTTGAAATTCTTTCCCAATCTTCCTCCATGATATTTTTCTATGTACTCCTGAAATTGTTAGATCAGTGTGCTCTTGTATGGTGGTCATTAGTCACATGTGTGTATTTAAATATAAACTAAAATAAAATTTCAATAACTATATTTTATGTGCTCAATAACCATATTCAGCCAATGCTTATAGCATTAGCATTGTATAGCTCAAATATAAAACATTATTTCCATTATTATGAAATTTAAACTGGAAAACAAATTAAATTTAGACCATGACATATAATATGGTATCACCTTTCATTTTGTTACATTTCTCAGTATTTTCTCCTTTACATTTTTTAAATTTTTTGTATGTTCTAGATAGAAGACCTATGTCTGAAGGAAAGTTGACTAAAATTTTTTTCCAACTTGTAGGTTTTCTTTTCACTCTGTTGGAGATTTCTTTTGACATGCAAAAACTTTTTAATAAGACAAGATCCCAGTTGTTGATTCTGGGAAGTATTTCCCATGCAGTTTGACTTTTGTTCATGAATTCTCCACTTACCCCTATGTCTTCAAGATTCCTAGCTACTTTGTTTTCCAGCAGATTTAGTGTTTCTGTTTTAATATTTAGATCTTTGATCCATTTTGACTCCAGTTTAGTGTATGGTGATAGGCTTGGGTCTAGTTTTAGTTTTTGGCATATGGAAAGCCAGTTTTTCCAGCATCACTTATTAAAGAGGCAATCTTTCATCCAGTGAACATGCTTGGCCCCTTTGTCAAAGATAAGGTGGTTGAGTGTGTTTGTAGTTGCTGTTGTATCTTCTAATCTATTGTATTGATCCTCAGGTCTGTTATGATTCCAGTACCATGCTGATTTGATTGCAGTAGCTTTGTAGTGTAATTTCAAGTCTGGGATTGTGATGCCTCCTGTCCTGCCCTTGCTGCCCAAATTGCCTTTGGTATTCTAGGTCTCTTCTGGTTCCAGATGAATTTTAGGAATGATTTCTCTAGATCTGTGAGGTATGCTAATGGTATTTGGATGGGAATTGCATTAAATTTGTATAATAATTTTGGGAGAATGGCCATTTTCACAATGTTTGTTCTTCCTATCCATGAGCACAGAAAGTCTTTCCATTTTCTGAGATCCTCTTCGATTTCCTTTTTCAGAGAACTGTAATTTCATTGAATAGATCTTTTGTTTCCTTTGTTATGATTCCTAAGTATTTCATTTTTTTGAATGCTATTGTGAAAGTTATGGTTCTCTAATTTCTCTCTCAATGATTTTGTTGTTCGTGTACATGAATCCTATTGATTTCTGAGTATTGACTTTACATCCAGTTACATTACTGAATTTGGTTATGACATCCAGAAGTCTTTCAATGGAGTTTTGAGGGTCTTCTATGTAGAGAATCATGTCATCTGCAAATAGTGATAATTTAACTTCTTCCTTTCCTATCTTTATTTCTTTTATTTCTGTCTTTGTCTAATTGCTCTGGCTAATGTTTCCAGCACTATGTTGAACAGGAGCAGTGACATAGGACATCCTTGTCTTGTTCCTGATTTTAGAGTGAAAGCTTTCAATTTTTGATCATTTAATATGATACAGACTGTTTATCATAGATGACTTTTATCAGATTGAGGTAAAGACCATCTATTCCAATTTTCTGTAGGGTTCTTATTATGAATGAGTGTTGGACTTTAGCTAAAGCTTTTTCTGCATGTATTGAAATGACCTTGTGATTCTTATCTTTTGCTTTATTGATATGGTGTATTACATTTATTGATTTGTGTATGTTGAACCATTCTTGCATTCCTGGGATGTATCCCACTTGGTTGCAGTGTATAATCTCTTGATGACTTGCTCCATTCTGTTTACCAATATTTTATTGAGGATTTTTGCATTGATGTTCATCAGGGAGATTGGCTTGTAGTTCTCTTTTATGCTTGGGTCTTTCTCTGGTTTTGGTATTAGGGTAATATTTGCTTCCAGGAATGAGTTAGGGAGACTTGCTTCCATTTCAATTTCATTGAAGAGTTTGAGGAGTGTTGGCATTAAGTCTTCCTTGAGTTTCTTGTAGAATTCAGCTGTGAATCAGCTGAACTTTTCTTGGTTGGTAAGGTTCTAATTACATTTTCAATTTCCTTAGCTGCAATTGGGTTATTCAGTAGTTTTACGTCTTCTTGATCCAGTTTTGGTAATTGATATATTTCTAGAAATCTGTCCATTCATTCTGTGTTATCGAACCTATGAGAGTACAGATTTTTGAAATAGGTATTTATGACCATCTGTATTTCCACAGGGTCTGTAGTGATTTCACCCTTTTCATTCCTTTTTGCATGGATTTGAGTTTTTTCTTTCCTTTTTTTAATAAGGTTGGCTAGGGGCTTAACAATTTTATTTATTCTTTCAAAGAACCAGCTCTTTGATTCGTTGATTCTTTGTATTGTTTTCTTAGTCTCAATTGCGTTGATTTCTGCTCTGATCTTTACAATTTCCTTGCTTCTTTTGGCTTTGGATTGGGTTTTCTCTACTTTTTCTAGATGTTTCAGGTGTAACATCAGATTGTTTATTTGTGTTCATTTCATGTTCCGGATGTGGGAATTCACTGCAATAAATTTCCCTCTGAGGACTGCTTTCATTGCATCCCACAGATTCCAGTAAGTTGTATTTGTATTTTCATTTGCTTGTAGATATTGTTTAATTTCTTCTGTAATTTCCTCTGTGACCCACTGATTGTTCAGGAGTGTATTATTTAATTTCCATGTGTTTACAGAGTTTTTGCAGTTTCTTTTGTCATTAATTTCCAGTTTGATGGCACTGTGATCACATAGTATGCATGGGACAATTTTGACTCCTTTGCATTTACTTAAGCTTGTTCTATGGGCTAGTTTATGGTCTAGTCTAGAGAATGTATTATGTGAAGCTTTCTCCTTTACCTTTTTAAGAATTCAGAAAAATACTTACCACATCATAGACACTGAATACTTGGGCTCTCATACTTTTTTACTTTAAATTATATTATTACTTGTTTTACTTGTCATACTTCATTATACTTTGGTCATTAAAATTACTTAGAAATATACAATATTTTGAGAGTTTCTAATTTCATTTCAAGAAATATGACCACTTCAGGTAAAAAGCAAATATGCTAAATTATTTAAATGACAATGTTCTTCTTCTTTCTAATTACTGGATCTAACACTAAATAATATTGTTCTTTTGCTTCAGCAAAATTTGGTATACTTTATTGACTTTAAAAGTTATTTGCCTCTTTTTTTTTAAAAGAGAATAAAACAAAACAAAGCAAAACAAAACAGAACAGAGTTAAACATAACAAAACATTTCAGAAGAGAACAATGCAAGCAATACAGGTCTTCAAAACATAGCGATAGTATATTCACAATGGTTACCCTAGTGTGTCTTGTTTTCTTTGAAATGGATGTTCATACATTCACACACAATAAACTCAAACAAAACAAAATAATGTAAAACCAGATAAAACAAAAGAGTGAAAGCATTTCAGGCCTTCAAATTAGACAATAAGAAATCAACAATGGCTACCTTAATATCGTTTATTTCCTTCAAAAAAGCTGTTCATATCTTCTCACATATTGCAATCAAATAGTAGAAAGCAGACTTAAACCAATCAAATCAAAGAAAAAAAGCATTATTGGACTTCAGAACCTGAAGATAAGAAATCAGCTATGGCTACTATAGTGTCTCATTTTCTTCAATGTTGCTGTTCATATCTTGCTATTTAATCTAATCAACTCTTTAGAAGTAGTTCTAAGCCTATGTAAGTGTACACTTGTACATCTATCCTTTCTGTGTTTTTTTATTGGAGATTTTGTATCTTATTGAGAGTTATTTGCCTCTTATCTGCCCCTGTTATTACTGTGCATTGACAGAACACACCTAGTGTGACAATACTAAGGCAAATGTTATGAAGTCGTCTGGTTGAACAATTAAGTTTCATGTTGTTTGCATGTTTGCTGCCAAAGAAGATATAAGGTGGGCCTGCCAGGGAAATGGTGAACTTCAAGTGACATTCTTGGTCCTATAACCCTTTGCATTTTGTTGCTTCTTTCCTCTTATACTTGTCTTTCTGACATTGAGAAAGACCAGAAAAAAAAGTTGCCTTAGGTGGTATGAATCTATTTTTGGAAAATGGAGATTTCATATCTGTTATGGTTGATACATTGTGTCAACTTGAGCAGTTTAAAAGTTTAACTGAGAGACTCAGCAGGGAGCCAGGGTACTTACTTTGTAAATATCCTCATCCTGTGCAAAGGAGGGCAAGGACATTTTGTGAATGTTAGAGGGGTCCTGAAGGGCAGGGGGCTGAGTACAATATAAGGGAGGAGAGGAGGCTTGCACTGCTCCCTTTTGCTCTGGCTGCTGCCTTGAAGTGTTGCCCCTGTGCCATGCCACCCTGCCTTGGAGCCAGCTGATTATGGACTGAAATCTCCAGAAACTGTAAGTTAAATAAACCTTTTCTTCCCTAATTTTGGGTGTCAGGTATTTGTCTCAGCAACAAAAAAAGTAACCAAGACAATATCACAATGAAACAGTAAACATTTAGGGTTTGTTTTTTTTTTTGGCCTCATTCTATGAAAAAATAATGTATTTTAATTTGAGGACCAATATTAAGAGCACAGAATTTCCTAAATGCGAGTCCCATAGGGAAACTGTATTCTCGCTGATGACAAATATTTAAAATGACAAACTGAGGTGAAAAGTGACATGCTCAACTCCAGCATGAGATACTGTTTTAGTAAGTGGTCTTCCATAAGAATGAAAACATTTACAATTCAAGTAGGTGACTATACAAAGTAATGTGAAGTTATGAAAAAATCAAACTCATATCTATGTTCTCACTTACTGCTCAAGATGCACCTATACAAAATAACCTTTCCTTTTTTATTCTTACCATCTGCTTGCATCCTGTGACTGTCTGCTTTCTTAATATTCTTCCATGAGAGCCATAACTGTGTCCTAATTAATTATCAACAGAAATGGAAACCATGGCTCATGATCACAAACTAACCTACAAACTACCACACTGAAAAAACCACTTTAGGTGAAGGTCCTAAAAAATTATATTAACTGTTTTGTAGAAGCATAAAAAAAAAGTGAATGTCAGTGTAGAAAAACCTTGCTAACACCAATAATTTTTTTCCCTACGAATGACAGATACAGAAATATTAACATACCTACTGCCTATTCTGCTCATTAAGACACTGCTAGCCTGACCACATATGGTATTCTCCATAATTTATCATAATATGTGGAAGTGTTACCTTCAGGCAGCTGATATTATGGGGAACAATTAAATAAAACACTATGGTGCTATCTCTGTGGGTAGAAAACAACTCAGGAATTCCACTATCTGCTCCACCCAGTGGATTAGCCAGAATCTGCCTATCCAGCATCCTTTTGGCTGAATTTATAGGTTGTGCCATTTAAATTGTAGATTTCATTTGCAACTGGGTGGATGTGAATGCAATGACCTGGCCCTTTACTCATCAATAAAGATACTTTGCGTCTTTTTCTCATGAAATATTATTCCTACTGTTTGTATTTCCATACGAATCAAGCCTGTAAGGCAATGGAATCAAGACAGACACAGCAGGGACATTTCTTTCCTTGTGTGCTTCCATTTTTGAAGCTGACATTAAATCACACTACCAGGAATAATGAGGGAAGCTGCACTGGCTGCTGTGGCTCAGAAAGGTGTTAATATCTGGAAGGAAACCACAGTGCAATGATCACACAGTGAATTCAAAACACAACAAAACAATCCAAAACATTAATTAAGAATAGTGACTTGAAGACAGAGGCAATGTTTATTGAAAGATGTTGTTTTAATAAGAAAGTGGTTGTGTTGGGTTTCAAGGTTCTGCTGTTTGCTGGGGAAAATTTGTCAGACATCATTATTATAAGGACCTTTTATTATTATCACTTTGAGACTTTTCTCATAAAGGAACCTGTGCAAAATCTTCTGACGTGTGCCTATTGATGGAGTTTAAGTCAAATTCTTTCTGTATCTCAAACCATTTTCTGTGATGATGGTCATTCAGGGGCTATTATTGCATGTCTAAAGTTCTCCAGTGCTGAAGTTTCTCTTGGCTTTCTCCCCTGCAGAACAATAAATGTCACAGAAAGACTGAAGCATTTGAGCTATGATTTGAGAAATTCAGCTCAGCCCCAGAATCTGGGCCAGTGCATTAAATTGAGAACACATTTAAATTTCTTTGATACTTCTTTATAAAAATGTATAATTCTCTAAGGGGAAAACATGTTTCATCTAAATAACATTAACTTTTAAAAATGAGCAAATAACCACATACTTGTAACCAAAAGAAATGGACAAAAATACAAACTACTGAATATATCCTGTTTGTATACAGAAATAAGCAATTGCTTTGGCATAGAATAATGTTCAACTGGCTGGCAATTAGTCACACTAAATAAATATTTCCTAAAGAGACCACAAGAAGCACTTTAACCTTCCTGTAATATTTGACATATGTCTGTGCACAACTCTTAAAATAGCAAATTTCTTTGATGGGTGAGGATGTATAAAGACAAGAACAGCAGAATTCTCACCACATCTGTTTCCTGAGTGTGGACATACATGGCCTGTAATAGAGTTATAATGGTAGTAAAGTTCTTTACATAAGTTTTTGAGTGAGGGCGACTTGTGAATTCTATAGCTGGATTTGCTGAGCCTTTTCAACACACAGGGACCAAATCTAAAGGGCTCTGTCCTCCCTTTGAGAATAGAGTTTTTATAGTGACCTGAGCAGGACACAAGGAAACAGCTCCAAGTAAAATATATCCCACAGAATCTCATCATCCTCATAGTCAGATATTTACCACACTGAAGTAGAACATGGTCATGATGAAAACAGATGGGTATAAAAATAGGAATATCATTCTACTTTAAGTTGTTCTGAAAGAAATACAAATTTTAATCCTCTTTTTACATTCTATCATAGGCTCATATAAAGTTTCCATAGTAATGGAAGGGTGTAAATAAAACATTTTTGATAAGTAAATAATTTAGTTTGCATTTACCTGACTACTTAAAATATAATAGCTTGTTACAAAGACATTTAGTGATAATAAAACAAAATATAACAGATATCATTTTAAAGTGAAAAGAGTAGCAAATGCAAGGGGCTGAAACTAGCATAATAAAGCTGGTATGCTGCAAAACGTGTAAGTTAGGACTAGTGGATCACTGATTTGTCTCTGGGTTTTTGGTAGTTGGTATAAAAGAAGGAATGTTCTCTGAATAGTTTCCCTGACTCGACAGATCTGCCAGTTTAAAAGATGCTGAGTTTTTCACCATTACTATCTTTCATTTCATTTTTCTTTGAGGCTTGTTATAATTTTGCTACTCTGAAGATCATTAATTTTGATGGAGACTTCACTTGTCTAGAAGAATCATGTAACATGATAAAGTTTGAAAAAAAAGAAAAGAAAAAGTGTTGCATGAGACAGATAAAGTTTCATTTCTCAATTCCCTCGTTCACCTGCTGAATTCACGTGCCTGTATTAAGGTCTTTCTTCATATGCAAATAGTGAAATCATAACTTGGGCAATGGGCTTTCTTTGTTTATTCTGGCTGATTAATTAGCATGTTTGTGCTATATAAAACAAAATAAATGGAAATGAGATATAATATTATCTTGGCAAGTTTGCTGGACAAAAAAAAGTGCTCCTGCTATATATTTATTTACATACAATTATAAAATGCAGTGGGAAATATAGATTCTAAATCTAGAATCTTATCTCCTATTTCTGTAAGATAGACGGTGATAAGGTAAGTTTTCTACAAATTTAAAATGCTGAACTCTAGAAGAATGAAGAGACCCAGACTAAATTATCCTACTTATAAAGAATTTTGACAGTAAAGCAAAAACTAAACTGAAGGTTTGCCTCTATGATGCAATGAATTTACCATAGCTCATTTAGCTTGAGCTATGGAATTTTTACCATGTTTGTTCAAAAATGAACAAGACCATTAATATACATTCAATTTAACTGATTTGTTTACTTTTGTAGCACACCTGAGACATTGAAACCAAAAATTCTGACATTCTTTACTGAACTGTAAAGTAGTCTGATTGTAGTCCTAAGTTTAGGTTTCAGATATATCTATGAAGTGAAGCAGAAGCAGTTTTATTCGTGTGTGTTTGTGTGTGTGTACTCAAAAGAAAAATATTTTGAATATTTGTTGGCTCATCTGAATAATGCGTACAATGTTACTTCTGAGATACAAAGTAATTGAATTATTTAGCTCTAGTTCTTAGTTTGTATGTAGATACCCTTGAGTCACCTTTTTTTTAGTAATTTTATATTATTTGTGTAAAAATAAAACACTAAAAATTTCATGAAGCAGAAGTGAGCTCTGTTGTTGATTTTATGCGAAAAGGTCTTGAAATTCACGCCTTTTGACAAAAGATGCCACAGAACCTCAGCCTAAGAAGTAAGATGAGAGGAGTGCTAGACACCGTATTAACTCTTGTTCATCTTTCCTATACCTCAGTGGAACTGAACTGTCATGACAGTTTACCATTGACAGGAGGAAATAGAAAACTGGAGGCAAAACTGGACTGATGAGTTGAACCAAAAATGAGATATTTTACCAGGAAACTAAAGATAGACTATGTTTGTATTTCTATTTCTGATCTTAGGTAACCGGCATCTATTTTTATTTTTCCCCACTAGGGTTTGGTGGAAATGCACTCAAGGTCCTTTAAAATGTTATTCTCTTAAGAGGGGAAAAAAAAAGTGGTGGTGCCTGTGTTTACTATTTGAAATGCCCAACAGGAAAGTGAAATGCTTTCTAATTTTCAAAGTGCATGTTTGCAAAGTAGGCGTCCCTTCTACTTAGGAAAAGAGACATTGAATTTATCAAATTATGTTGTGCACTGAGCTCATACTTGGCAGAGGGAAGAGTTCAGAAATATTTAGTGAAGGATGGAGAGATTAGGCTTTGAGATTCCTTGATTTTAATATGGTTTTAGGTCTCTTTTTAGTGATTTAAAATTGTTATTTTAGCTTTTCTAGACCTGTTCTTTAACAATATATGCCTTCAAAATGTTAGATTGAAATAATCAACATTTCAAATCTCCCAACAGCTTATGTAAACAGCTTTACAAAAACATGTCTGTGCTTAGAAATTTCAATCCAGCTACTTGAAAGAGTCCAAATGACTTCTGATGCATAACTTACTTTGAGAAAGTAAGTTGGTTAGTAGACACTTCAGCTCATAACATTTTGGCCGAAAACTTATATCTTACACTGCTCAAATAAGAAAGATTTCGGTTGCCACAAGATAAAATGTGATATTTGCTAAAATGTTCAATATGATGATGTTTGCATAAAATTATGACATGGTAGTGTGTTCTTTGAAAGCTCAGAGATCCACAAGAATGTTTACTGAGTAGATATCTAAGTGCATTTTTCATCAACTCACATACAGCTTTAGAGTATGTATATATTATAATTAAGACTAAACATGAGGAGGCAACCAATGAAGCCTTTGTAAATAATTTGATATGTCTTAAAAGCAACTATTTTGAGACCAACAGCATAGAGAGATGCAAAATAATAACTATTGTCTTGAGTTTAACATTTTGGAGTTTTAATCATATGAAAGGATGTTGTCTGCCTTTTCTCCATTAAAAAAAGTGGGAATAGGAAATGCAGAAAAATATACAGAAATGTTTCTCCATTTGGGGTTTATATGTCATAGTTGGTGGCATGGCTGATACTGATTTTGAAAGAAGAAATTGATATAATGAATTTTTAAAGTGAGATTTTAAGTCAAATTGTCATCCTATATAGATTCACATCCTATATAGATTCACAGGACCCTCATGGGAAAGTTTTAGCTTATTTGTTAAATGCTATGTGGCTTTTAACATTTTTTCATTTAACAAATAAAAGTAAAATACATATCTATGATCACACACTCTCAGTTTAGCTATTCATGCTGGTTTTATGGAAAGACTAGTGCTCTTCAGGTAAATGTAAATTTGGATTTCAGGAAATCTAGAATTTATTTTTAAAGAACAAAACAATCCTCAAAGAACAGCACTTTCCTCCCTCAGCGCTGAATTTTACTGTGGATTATTCCTAGTCACATGTCCTCTCTTAGCCTCTCCATCTGCTTTAGTCCTAGCGATGCCCCTACTGGAGTCACAGGATAAGTTCATCCAAGTATAAGGACTCAGGTGACTTTTTAGCTCCTTTCTTTGGGCAAACAAGTGCACCAAGTGGCACCTGGGTCCCCCAGTTGCTAAGCTCTCTTTTCTGTTTTCCCTGAGTGACCAGAGAGGGGTCTTGGCAACTTTTGCCCTCCATTACTCTTTTGGATTGTTCTTCTGTGAGAAATATCTGTGACTGTGTCTACCCTCTGCTGGCTCTAACACAGGTTGCTCTACAAGCAGAGCTGCTCTAAAATCATATGGGTGGCTGATGTTAAGTCATCTAAGAAAAGAAAATATGAAGAAACACTTGAATTTCCTCATAAGTTCGTGCTGCTAGGTTAGATATGACATCATTAAAAGGTACAGAATTACTTTTTCAGTGTAAACTTTTCTTTAAGTACTTATTATTTACAACCCCAAATCACACCATTATATCAGAAGTACTGTGTTGGGGGCCTATGATTGTTACTCCTGATCCTTCAGCAAACCAACTGGATCCTTCTAATTAGTCACATTAACCCAGGGATCCCTGATGCCTTTACCTCATGCTGCTTCTAACTGGAAATGTCAAAGACATATCACGAGGAAAATATGTGACATGGCTCCTGTA
>RJWT010044195.1:0-11823 GCA_004365215.1 Cuniculus paca
CAACTCTCTTGTCTACTCACTTCGAGGGCCGTCCTTTTCTCTTCCCCCTACACAGCAGTACTTATGGCCATGGTCCCCAGTGTGGGGCAGCTGCATTAGAGGACCCTCAAGTGTTTCCCTTCTGCTATCTAAAAGTCTGCGTTTCATTCTGTGTCAATCACTGAGGTCAAAGTTGTGGCAGCCAATCAAAGTCACCATGATGCAACAAATCCGTACTTCCAGGAACAACTCAGCCAAGGAGAATTCAAATCAATGCCAAGGGGAAAGGCCGGGAGGACCCACGGGGCCCAAGCAGGGCACTGCCACCCCAGGCATCACTCTGTTCTCTTGCGGCTCCTCTTGTGTTCGGAAAATTGCAACCACTTAAGTGCCTCTATTTCATCTGACATCTTTACTAGTGTGGTATTTACATTCTTTCTGAATTTTTTTAAGTTTTGGGGATGGAATTCAGGGCCTCACTCGTGCTAGATAAGTACTCTACCTCTGAGCTACACTCCCAGCCCTTGGTGAAAATATTTTGAGACTTGGTATTATGGTTTGTACCTAGATGTCTCCCCAAAGCCTCATGCAGTCTTAGATGGGGGTTTCTCAGAGGTGGCTGAATCTAGAGTGTGTGATGAATTCATGGTACAATGCTGGGGTTAAAGGTGTGTGATTACTAAATCAGTCCACTGATTGGTTTAGCACCACCCTAATCCTGGTAGTCTGGATAAAGTAAAAGGGGCAGAAAGATTAAGACTTATGGTTGCTTTGCTACCTTCTGGCCATGAACTGGTTCGTCCTTTGTTGCTTTTGCTGTCTTCTGCCACCATGAACTGTTTCTTCTCTTCAATGCCCCTCTGCCAAGCCATCCTGCCTTGGAGCCAATCCATTGCAAACTGAAACCTCCACAAACTGTGAGCTAAATAAATCTTTCCCCCTTTAACTTTGGATATAGGGTATTTTATCTCAACAATGAGAGAAAAGTAAGACAGAATTTGGTACCAATAGTGGGATCATTGCCATGATGATATCTGACTGTGTGGTTCAGGACCGTTTGGAAATTGAAAGAGTTTGAAAACATTTGGAGATGCCAGATTAAAAAATCAAACTGGGATGCCTTAAGCTGTACTGTATGGGAGATTCTGGTCAGAGTTCAGAAGACGAGAAGACTGATAGAAATTCTGCCAACAGGGGCCAGGGATATAGCTCAGTGGCATAAGCACCTGCCTGACAAGCATAAAGTCCTGAGTTTGATTCCAGGTACCAAAAAAATTTGTTGAAGAAATTCTGCCAGTAAATACCAGGCTCATGAGGTTTCTACTGAAAAAAAGGACTACATTGGCTGCTGGACTCCACATGATGTGTGTTATGGATTGGCAGAAAGTTTGCATTTTGCTCATTTTCAGAGACTGCCTGAGACTGAGACTAAGGGCAGTGGATTAATTAATCTGGCAGAAGAAATTTCAAGGCAGTCCAATGTTGAGGTGGTGCCATGGCTACGGTTGGGGACTTTTAGCCAGATTTATGTTGAGAATCAAGAGCAAAGGAGCCCAGCAGAATGATTTAAAACATTTTGCATTTGGCCAGAAAAGACACTCCAGTAAAGCTGTGGGCTGCAAAGACAGAGCAGAGGAGATCTTGATTCCTGAGAAAGAACTGGAGATTAGAAAAGATGGCTTGAGGGCATCACAGGAATCAGCAGGATGCCACCCTTTGCAGCCTCAGAGCTGCAAAGGTGAAAGATTTTGCTTTGAGAAGAAAGTCCCAGAGCTTCACCATGTTCCAGAATGGTGGCAGCATAGGAAAGTTGTTCATCTGGATTTGTTCATAGGCACTTGACCCCTACAGTCAAGGGAGAAGGAAGCCCGGCTACTGCTCAAGCTGGTGCCAGAGCTTGGCAGCATCCACAGGGTGATGGTTTTAGGTGCATGCAGAACACAAGCGTTGTGGGGCCAGGAAGCCTTCCACCCAGATTCCAGAAGAACACCCAGGAGGTCAGGCAGGGTGCCCCTGAGAGGGAAGTGTGTGGAGCTGTGAGTGTGAAGCCAAAGGTGCAGTGGACACCCTAGACGTTTGGAGAAGTCAGGAACATGCTTTGTCTGAGGAAAGCTGCAAGGAGGGAGCAGAGCCAAACCCAGAGAGAAGCCATGAGAGCTACAAACATCATTAGTGCCATAGGCCCCAAGCCCTTTTGAGTTCACATCTTGCCACAGATTGCACAGGGCACTACGGGGCTTAATGTTTGCCCTGCTGGATTTTGGACTTGCTTTGGTCCCATTCCTTTTGTGTCCCCCATTTGTACCTTTTGGAACAGTAGTGTTTATTTTATGTCATTGTATGTTGGAAGTGTCTAACTTTATTTTCATTTTTACTGGGGACTCAGCTAACAGTTTGCCTTAAATTTCAGAGGGGACTTGGGACTTTTTGTTTTTTACTTTTGGGGTTTTTTGGTTTTTGTTTTTGTTTTTGTTTTTGTTTTTGTTTTGCCACACCAGGGATTGAATTTATGACCTCATGCTTTCCAGGCAGGCTCTTAGGCCACTGAGCTAGATTCCTAGACCCTGTTTTTTGAGGCAGGGTCTCACTATGCCCTTCAGGCTGGCCTTGAGCTCACTTTGTAGCCCAGGCTGGTCTCAAACTTGCAATAATCCTCCTGCCTCAGCCTCCCAAGTGCTGGGATTACAGGTATGCACCACCAGGCCCAGCTTGACTTAGACATTTTGGCATTAACTGTTAGGATTTTGGCAGCTCTTAGACATGGACTAAATGCCTTTTTCATAAAGGAATGTATATGAGTCTTTGGGGGCAAGGTAGGGAATGTTATAATATGTGTCTAGATGTCCCCCAGAGCCCCATGCAATCTTAGATGGAGTTTTTTCAGAGGTGGCTGAATTTAGAGTGTGATTCTGGGACTAAAGATTTGTGATTACTAAAGATTTGTGATTAAATCAGTCCTCTGATTGGTTGGGCACTGCTCTAGTCCTAGCAGTCTAGGTACAATATAAAAGGGGCAGAAAGATGCTGTTAAGGTCTCTTGTTGCTTTTGCTGTCTTCCACTGTCATGAATGGTTGCTCCTCTGCCATACTACCCTGCCTTGGAGTCAGTCAACTATGGACTGAAACCTCTACGAACTGTGAGCTAAATAAACCTTTCCTCCTTTAACTTTGTGTTTTGTCTCAACAATGAGAAAAAAGTAACTAATACCCTTGGGTCTCACTACTTGGGTCTTGTTAAGTTCCCCAGAGTAGACTCAAACTTGTGATCCTCCTGACTCAGTCTCCAATATAGCTGGGATTATAGTCATTTACAGTCATGTGTCACCCATTTCCAACTTGTGTGCCATGTTTTTTTTATTATTATTATTAGTATATGTTTTTAGTACATAATTTAAACATTCATCTTACGGAATAGGCATATGTACTTACCATATTTTGATTGTTTTTATTACCCTTCCCTTATCCACCATCTCTAGATCCTCTTCCCATTTGCAAAAGATCTACAGTATTGCCCTATTTCCTGTTGTCTGTCCTATATTTTGTTTTTAAATTATTTATATTTTGGGTTTCTCATATAAAAGAAGCTATGTCATATTTAACCCTCTGTATCTGATTTCTCTTAATACCCCTTTTCCTACAAATGACTCAAGTGCATATTTCTCTATGACAGAATAGTGCTCCATTTTCTTTATCCATTCTTCTGTTGATGGATATATGGGCTGCTTCCAATTTATCTATTGGCTGCTTCCAAGGTTTAGCTATTGTGAGTTGTGCTGCTATGAACATGAGTACACATGGATTACTGTAATATGATGTGTTTAATTATTTGGAAAAGACGTTGAGAAGGGGGAGAGTTGGGTCAAATGGAATTTCTAGTTGTCATTTTTTGAGATATCTCCATACTGATTTCCACAGTGGTTGTACCAATGTATATTCCCACTACAATATAGGAATCCCCTTCCCAACCACTCCCAGCTTTGCAAGCATATGTTATTGTTCTGTTTTATGATAACCCTTGTGTTTTGCTATCTTAAAATTTTTTTTTCTGGATTCGTGGACTGTGGGGGAAGAGAACAAGAAGTCACCAAGAAGCAAACCCTCCCTGCAAATCAGTGCTATGCACGGGCTGCTGAAGGGAGAGCCAGATGCCAGCCCCTTCCAGAGTGTGAGCTGGGGAACAAGAAAAGTCAACCCCACCCCAGCCCCACCCCCCACTGTAAGCAACTGGCTGATTCAGAGAAACACAGGCTGTGACAATGGCTATTGAGGTGGAATACAATTTAATGCTTGTAGTGTTTAGTGTTTCACTGACTTTGCAGGTCTAAAACTGGTGTTCTGATCATCTACTCAAGGATGACAATACTCAATGTAGCATCTATGGGGGGGTCTCCTGAGGGTGGTGGCCATTGTTGATTCCCTATTGTCTTGTTTTGAAGCCCTGTATCATTTTCATTGTTTTGTTGGGTTGGATTTTGTTCTGTGTTGTTTTGTTTGATCTTGTATCCGATGGCATGGGCAGCTATTTCAAAGATGGCAAGATAGAGTATAGTAGCCATTTTGGATTTACTATTATCTTATTTTGAAGTCCTTTATTGCATTCATTGTTTTGTTTTTAGTGGTTCTAGTCTGTTCTGTTTTGTTTGATTTTACTATGTCTGAAGGCATCTGCAGCTATTTTGAAGACAGCAGGAGGCATGATGGTAACCACTGTTGATTTCCTATAGTTTTGAAGTGCTGTATCACACTGTTGATTTTGATTGGCTTTGTTCTGTTTTGTTCTGCTTGGTTATATTCTCTTTAAAATAAAAATAAATTTTAAAAAAAAACTTTCTGGCCCAAGCTAATTAATTTTTAGACATAAGGCAGTGCTCAGGTAGAAGCAGGTCTTTGATATACAAACTAACTGACACAGAGCCCTACAACCTCTCTCTGGTCACACACTCAGAAGACAAAACTACTACTTTCCATCACTGTGTGTCTTCCAGGAAAAGGGGTTCGTTCTGCACACTGTTTGTACCCACAACCTGACAGTAGATGCTGAACATTTTCCATCTCCTCCTACTTCTTCTCCTTCCTTATTTTCAGTAATTATCTTACGTAATTATCTTACTGAATGAGCACCATGTAATTTATTTAATCTGCTCCATATTATTGAACAGAATCAATAAAAAGTTCATCATTTGCAATATTTCATTATCATAAATAGTAATTAAAACCCTCATGCATACACTTTCAAACATATCCACAGTTGTGCTTGAATAATACATTTCCAGATATGGAATATCTAGGGGGGTAGTGACAAAGGCTTTTGATACATATTTGATGCAACATGACTGCCAGCTTGCTTTCATATATGTATCAATTTCCACTTCTCCAGAGGAGTGTGTCACTGGTTAGCCATCCTTTTAATCCTTGTCAACCAATAGGTGAAAAAATTAGCATCTCATTACCATGATTAGTAATGTTTTGGGCCCCCTAAAGGAGATTAAATATTCTGTGGTGATGGGTTTTTGAAGTCAATCACTTCTTTTTTGTTGGAGTTTTCATGTTATAGTTTGTAAATGGAAGTTTATAATGAATGAGCTAGTGGAAAATCCTGATGTGATGTAACTAACTTGAGATAGGAGCTCTGAATAACTGCACTTTGAATTGTCATTAGGGGAAAGCAGTCCAACTGCACACTCTTTCAAAAGTAATGCTAATGAGATAAATATTGTCCAGGCAGACAAACCTGGGGATATAGTAACCCCAAAGCAGCAAGTGAGCAAAAATTTGTTATTAAAATAAACGTGCATCAAGAACATCTTCTAATGAGTACCGCAGTGTATTGATTCTGTAACAGCATCGTTCCAAGAAACTCAGCACTTGCTGGTGTCTAAAAGTTGATAAGTTTATTTATCCCATTGTCTTGACTTGCTATGCTGTGAGTAATTTTACGGATCACTAATTTCAACACCACATCAATGCCACCATCTCTAAGCAGTCTGAAGTTGCTACATTCTTCCAATTAATTAACCAACAAATTTAATTTCACACTACAGAGCTTTGGAATAGCTACTGTTTACTGAAATTACCATTGCAAATAAAGAAGCTGAATGTTTAAAGAACCAGTGTTTAGTATTGTCAATTAAGTCTGGGCTGAATGTTAATAAATATAACACAGTATGGGAAGCCATCTGCTCCTTTCCTGCAGTATGAGGGAAATCGCCACAAGCAGCCAGCCCAAGAGAGTTTGTTGATGCGACTCTGGACTCAGGTACCAGGGGCTGCCAAGCAGCTTTAGAAGCAGTCGCTCACTTGGGGAGACCCTACCACTCCTCTAAAAGAGAAAGAAAAGTCATCTAGATTAGTTCAACTTCTTAAAGGACAGTTGATTGAATAATCAGGAATATGACAGCCATCTCATTTTAAACAGTCTGTAGACGATCTTGCCCTGTACTACTCGGGCATCTTTCTGGCCTTTATTTTACCCCAGGGCAGACACACAAATTACATGTGGGCAGACAGCACATATGCAGCTTTCCGTGGCTGCATCATATGTGTCTTGCTTAGTGGCAGCATGGTCTTTCAATAGCCACTTTGACTCACTGCAGTAGATTCACTTTATTGTTCTTCTAGTGTTGCTGTTTTAATGGCTTGCTAATGCGATGCCTATTAGTCACAAAGCATGCAGATTTTTCTTGGTTTGGCGTTACTTTCCTAAAACAAATTCCCAGCCATTGAAACAGCAAAGCAAAGGAGGATTAACAGGCTTGTAACTTTGTATTTCTCACTGGAATATACCCTACGTTGCAGCCCTGCTTATTCCTTCTGGAATTTCTGCTGTTGTTTCTTTGGATATAAAGATATCTGCATGAAAAAGGGCTTTTGCTTCGTTCTATCCTGTTTATCTTTCGGCTCTGTGCTGCTCCTGCATTACTCCCTCTCCCTGGGGCTCCCACTGCACCTGCTGATCTCTCCCGTAGTGGCCAGGCTCCCAGGAAAGAGGGAGGCGCTCTGAGGGAATGGAATGCTGAGAATACTGGGAGATGTCAAGGTCTCTCTCTACATTTCTTCCTGTTACCACCAGGAAGCCTGATCTCTGTGGATGTCCATTCTCAAAAAGGTCTCCATTCCACGAGCACACCCCCTACCTTACAGTGTTCAGGGGGCAGAGGATGTATGTACATGAGCGTGCACAGGACTATGAGTGCGCTGCGTACAGATGTGCAGGTGTGTATGCGTGTGTGTTCATAAGGTTTTATATGAGCATGTGTGTATACACGTGGGTGGGCTGTGTACGTGCATGTGTGTATGCTCTGGGCTGTGCGTGGACACACAGCATCGCCTTCCCTGCAGGTGCCTGCAGCAGCCCCAGCGGGCAGCCTGGAGCAGGACTCCTGTTAGCAGCAGGAGACACAGCCGGGCTTGTGATCTCTGCGTGGTAATCTGAGGCTGATCCCAAAGGCCAACTGAGATCGGGGGTTTTATCTCCAGGTTGACAGCTTAAGGGGCCCCAGGTAACTTTTTGTTTGGTCTTGTTTTATTCATGGCAAGATTTTCAAAGTCAGAAAAGCAAAGAATGCATTCATTCATTCAAAATAAATATTCAGTTATTTAAAAGTACACTATTTTCCCACCGATGGGCAATTACCTTGTTTACAGGTTTCCATGGTCGCCAACCGCGTGGGGAGAAAGTCTGCCGTGGGTGGCTGTGTGTGCACAGGGAGCTCCCAGCCAGGCGTGTCCGCGAGGGCAGTGGCCAAGTCACACCACTGGCGCCACCACCCGCTGCTCCCCGGCGGGACGCAGGCAGCACTTTGTGTCCCCTCCATCGGTGCTGGGTCCTGTTGTCCTGCATCTGCACCATCACCTGGTGCCACCAGACTCTGTCCACCCACGGACCTCTCACCCCATCCGTAGACTTAAAATGTGACTTGCTCAATTATTCAATCATAATGCTTATGATTAAGTATTGCTTTTCTTCATACTGCCTGTGTATTTCCTTAACCTATTGGGTTGGGGTTTTTTTCGGAATGACTGAAATACTTCTTTTTTTTTTCTGAAATACTTCTTATTGGGTTATTATTCTTTGGATACATTGACAAGAGCTTATATTGCAAATGTCTCCTTCCTAGGTTGTATGTCTTTCAATTTACTTATTTATTCTTTGTTGTTCTCCAGGACTAGGAATTGAACTCAAGGTCTTTGCCTTGAGCTACACCTCTATTCTTCCCAGCACATTTTTATGTTTTGATTTTTTAGAAAGAGTCTAGTTAAGCTGCTAAGTTTCCCAGGCTGGGCTCAAACTTATAACCTCCTGCCTCAGCCTCAGAATGTTAGCATTACAGGCCTGTGCCACCACACCCAGTCTGCACTTACCCTTGTCCACTGGAAATTATAACTGCATATATTTATGCCATAAAGCTGATGCTACAATGTATAAGACGGACTGACAGAATCAAGCAAAGTGACATGTTCAGCACTTCTAATACTTACCATTCACTCTTCCTGTCTCCCAGAAAGCTTCTACTCTTTGACTAACCTCCACCAAAGCCACTGATAACTACCACACTACCACCGTGAGTTTGGTCGCTGCAGAACCCACCCAGAAATGAGAACTCAAGGTTGCCTTCTGTGCCGGGTTTATTTCACTCAGCATGATGTGCTCCAGGTTCACCCATATAGTTGCAAATGACAGACCATCCTTCTTTTGAAGCCCAAAGAGTATTCATTTGTGTATACACAGCACATTTTCTTCATCGATTGGCTCATCCACTCACGGACACCTAGATGGATTCCATAACCTGGCTATCATGAACACTTCTGCAATGGAAGTACAGCTATCTCTGCAGTGTGCTGATTTCCAATCCTTTGGGTCATACACTCAGTTATTGGGATTAGCAGGTCACATGGTAGGTCTATTTTTAGTTTTTTGAGGAATCACTGTAGTTTCCTGTAATAGCGGTGCTAATTTACATTCCCAACAATGCAGAAAGGTTCCCCTCTCTCCACTTCTTCTCCAATACTTTTCTTTCTTTTGTCTTTTTGACAATAGTCACTGCTGTGGTTTATATCTAGATGTCCCCTGAAAGCTTCATGGGATCATAGGTGGAACCTTTGGAAAGTAACTCCGGCTCTTTCCTCGACTGTCTCTACTTCCTGTCCACCATGCCATGAGCTGCTCTCCTCCGCCAGGCCCCTGTGCCATGCTGTCCTACCTTGGAGTCAGCCAATATGAACTGAAACACGAGCCAGAATAAGTCTCTCCTCCCTTCAATTACAGGCGTCAGGTATTTTGTCCCAACGAGGAGAATTTGAATTTATTCTTGTATATTGGAAATTATAATTGTATTTATGCCATAAACTTGATGTTTATGACTAAGACAGCCACTCAGACAGGTGTGAGGTGGTATTTCATTGGATCTTTCATTTGAATTTACCCAATGATCAATAAGCATTTGTTCAACTGCCTTTGGTCATTGTTATATCTTCTTCAGTGAAATTTCTATTCAAATCTTTTGCCCATTTTTAACTGAGCTGTTTCCTATTTTTATTAAGTTATGAGGGTTTGTCTAATACCCTAGACATAAATCCTTTCAAGATTCATGATTTACAAATTAATTTCTTTCAGATGAGTTTCATTTCCTGTTAATTCACTCAATTATGTCTTTTGAATGAAAAGGATTTTAATTTTGACAAAATCCAATTGAGCCATTATTTTCTTGTGTGAATCAGGCTTTTCGTGACATATTTAAGTTCTTGTCTAATCCAAATCATGAAGATCTTATATTTTATTTCCAACATTTTGTGAGCTTAGCTCTTACATTTAAGTCAATGATCCATCTTAGAGTTAATTTTTGTCCATGATTTAAAATGTTTCAATTTATCTTTTCACAGGTGGATATCCAATTGCTTCAGTGTCACGTATTACAAATTCTTTTCTCCTTTAAATTGCCTTGATACTTTTGTTGAAAATTAATTGACCATAAACACAAGGGTTTATCTGGGCCTCACACTTGTCCCTGCGCCGATCCCAGCCTCAACTTTTGTCCTTGCTGATGCCTCTGAGACGCACTCTACCCAGGGCTGTGCCTTCACAGTTTGTATCCTTCAGACAAATCCAAGAAAAATCACTTCCCTAAAGCAGGGGCTGTTTCTTTCTTTGTGACAAACAACACTGATGCAGCAGGACTGACAGGGCAGGAAGTCGATGGTGGTCACCACCTGGTCCACAGTCACCCCCCACTGTGCCGCTGGACTTGGGCGTCGGGTGCCCCACTGGTCAGATGAGGATGCCGAGCTGGCCAGCAAGTCCTACCCAGGCCTTGCCATGCCACTGGGGAACAATCTGCCCTCCTGTACCCCAACAAGGCTGAGTCCCGAGTCCCACCTCCGCCCCGACCCTAGGCACTCATGCAGGAACCACCCAAGAAAAGTCTCAAGGGGGACAAGCTCAGAAACCTCCCCGAGGACGGCTTTGCAAGAACTTGGTGACATCCCTCTGAAGCAGCACTGGGGGACCCGTTCATCCCTGCTACTAAAACCCAGCTTCGTATGAACAGCTCCAGGAGGACCTCTGCTCTGCAGCCGTTCAAGCCTCACCTCAAGATTCCGGTGATAAAATAGCAGTGAGAGGGCTGGGGATTTAGCTCAGCAGCATAAGCACCTGCCTGGCAGGCATGAGGTCATGAGTTCAATCCCCAGTACCAGGAAAAAATAGAAGCAGGACATTGCTTCTGAAGCGGCCCCTGGGAGTCTGGGGCAGCCAGGTTTCCCAGAGCCCTGCAGCTGGGTGAGATTCTCAGCGTCTCTGTCCCTCATGAGTATGCGGGACCTTGCTTCCCTCTGCTGCTTTTCTGAGGTTGGAGTAAGTGGCCAAGGTCCGGGTGGTCCCACACATCGCTGCCCATCCCGGGCGAAGGTGGCCCTCCGCGTTTCATAGCCAAGGAGGCCAGAATGAGGACTAAGGGGCCCCTATGCTTCACAGCCAGTGTTTTCCTGGACAAGAGACGCAGCGCCCATGCACTCATTTATCTCAAGGACATCTACCACTGGACATGGTGGTGTACACCTGGAATCCCAGAACTCTGGGAGACTGAGGCAGGAGGATCACAAGTCTGAGCCCAGCCTGGGCAACTTAGCAAGACCCTGACTCAGATATTTAAATTTTTTAAAAAATAAAAATACCGGGCATGCAGTTTGATGTGAAGGCCTTGAGTTCAAGCCCTAGTATGAAAAACTAAATCGCAGCACGGCAAGCTTCATGCTGGCAGCAGGAAGGTGAACAGGACCAAAAGCTGGGCCTACACAACCCCACGTCAAAGGCAGAACTGTGGGAGGCGCAAGCCAGGCACACGGAGCGCAACAGAAAAGTGAGTCTCACAGGACGAAGTGCCAGGAGGACACCGACCCTGCTGCAGAGCCGCAGAACCACAGGTGGCGGCTTCAAGGCCCAGGCAAGTTCAGAGCCTGAGTGCGATTGCGCCTGCACCTGGGGCTCGGTGCAGGGCCAGGGCTCCAGGGCACTGTCAGCCGGTCCCGCAGTCCCCACGCATGCCCCGGGCATTGAGCACAGCCCCCAGCCCGGCCGGACAGCTCACACCTTGCAGATGAAGGCAGGAGGGAGACCCGGAGACCACCAACCCACACTTCACTCCAGAGATGCACGAGCTCTGTCACCTGGGGCCCCAAGGTCGGGTCACACAAAATGGTCCTGTTTCTTAGACCCCATCTCCAGTTTCCAGATGTGCAGAGCCAGCAGCAGGGCGGCCCAGCCAGATGCCAAAGGCAGCCCAGGTTACTCCGGGGCCCGACCCCTCCTCATATCTGGCCCCCCAAAGGCAGCAGAGCCCCACTTCCCCG
>RJWT010044196.1:0-11831 GCA_004365215.1 Cuniculus paca
ATTTTAGACAGTGCATGTCATTAGTTCTCCCATTTTACAGATGAAGGACACTGAGCACAAGAATGATGCAGCTAAGAGCCAAGGCTGGGATTTGAAACACAGCCAGTAAGTACAGTGCCAGTGGTTACAATGCCATCTGCTGTAATGGGTACCACCATCCACTCTTCAGTGAAAATTCCTCTCAAATGAGACACAGAGTTACCACCAGTCCACCTAGAGCAAGCTAAGGCTGTGTAAAGGTAATAACTTATAACATCCACCACACATGGCATTGTCTGAAAGTATGCATTGTCAAAAGTATGTCACAGGATGCATCGGCCAGTCATATCCCTGAAGAGCAGTCCGTGTCCCAACACAGCACACATCCTTGGCAAAACAGATGGCGGTCCTCTTGTTATCCACAGCTTTTCTGACTTTCTCCTCAACACTTTCTCTGTGAAGTACCTCTGTAAATTTCCCCCAAGGCTCCAGTGCCCGCTGTTCAGTCCTACCAGTTACCTTAGCCAGTGCAGCTCTCCTTGATAAATAATATCTTGCTGCAATATTTATCTCTAAGGCAGAGAAATTAAAGACAAGAAAGGGCAGTTGAGTTTCCATGGGGACATTTGGCCATGTTTGTAGACATTTTTGTTTATCACAATTCAGGTGATGAAGAAGTTCTGTTGGTATTCAAAAGGTAGAGGTCAGAAATATTTCTAAATGTCCCCCAAATACATAAGTTTGCCTCCTACAATGAATAATTCAAACCCATTCGTCAATTTTTGCAAAGGTCGAGAAAACGCTACATGGAGGGTTTGTGCTCAGCACACAGAAGATTGTCAGCCACCAGGTAAAGAGGAACAGGATGGGGGGGGGGGCTTGTGAACTCTTTCTACTTCTCTCCAAATGCTTGCAGATGGCCATAGCCATGTACAGAGTCATATCTAATGAATAAGACATGCATTTTCTCTGGATACATATCTGTGTTTGTTTTTCTTCTAAAGAGTTTTTTGGAGGTGGTCCATCTGAGTTTTTATAGGATCCCAATTTCTGGCATTCACTGGGTTTTCCTTTTATGTGCACAAGGGAAATATGCTTATGATTTCTAAAAATATCACTGTACCCTGTAATTACTATTGACTTATGTCATTTTGTGAAAGTATGGTTTAATTTTGCATGGTTATTAAGCATAAAGTAAAGCATGTAGAATTATAGCAATGACCCAGCTGTTATTATCACTATTATTTTAAATTCATTGTGGACTTGCTCATTTTAATGTCAACAATGAGCCAGCAGACAGGGTGGCCTTAGTTTCATGCTGTCAGATCAAGCCTTCCTGAGGACATTCACCAGTTCCCAAAAATCACTGTCCCTGCCCCTTCTGGACCTGTGATCTCACCATCTCGCTTTCTCCAAGAAATCAAATTGCTCTGAGCAATTAAACCTCCAATTAAAATCCTAAGATTCCAACTTGATTTTTATTACTGATGCCCTACTTAGAATAGTCTCTGAGACATGCATGCATAGAGCATCTTGCATTTAAACTCCACCTTTTATCCTTTCCCTCCTTTCAAATCCATCTGTAGGTTCTGACATTTCAACCACCACAGTATTTCTGGCAGTGCTTCCCATCTTTGCATTCCCACTGCCACCACCTTGCACCAGGCCTGCTTCCAACCCCCTGGGACTGCAGAACGAGAGCCCCCACTGTCCTCTCCACTCTGGGATCTTCCTGTTGCCAGACGGGTCTTCCTAGATCTACTTATGTTATCCATTCCCCCAAAGCTCACTGCTCTGCAGTGCTAACTGCTTTACTTTGTTTCCCAGGTATGAGTAAAATATAAAAATGTCCTCTGAAAGTGAAAGGATTTTATTTATTTGTAATTTACTGACATAATCATTTTACCTTTTAATTTTAATAAAAATTCAGGTAAACCTTTGAGAAACAGGTCTTGAGGTAATCACTTCCACGAGGGGATGGACAGTCCAAGGGCACTCTTTAGGCTCTTCAAACTAGGATAGTGTGCCAATTCACAGCCACCTGCTCGGTTGGGGAACAACTTCCAAAAAGGAAGAGAAGGGTGACAAAGGCTAAACTTATGACCAGAACTAGGATGCAGATGATTGCAAGTAAGATCTTGGCCTTGGTTTTCTGGTATTAATTGCATTTATTTTTTTGAAAACTGTTTTGTAGATGAGCCCTGGTGGAAAGTTATTATGCAATAGGAGTTCTCGTAAGGTAACCATGCAGCCCAGATTTCACTTAGCCTGTGGCTTGGACAGTTGGCGCTCACTAAGGGCAGCTGTTTTATTTGCATGGGGGTGTACAGAGAAGATGGGCAGAGGGTACGGTTCTTTCTTTCTTGCCCTTCCTCTCTTGTTTCTTCCTCTGACTTCTTTTTCTGGGATGCAGGCTCCTAGGGTTCTAGCTCTTCTTTTGCCCTTAAAATGGGAGTTCAGACATGCAAGAAATTTTGTAATCTATTGTTGGTAAATTACATAAAGATTCATTACACAATTATAGTTATTATTTTTGCCTATCACAATGAGCAGGTATGAGCCCCCTCCCCCAGCTGGTAGTTGGGATGATAATTCAATAAACGTGTGAGGCAGATCAGATTCATTTTTGATCCCTTTCCATTGAGCTTGAGAATTGGAAACACTAGAAAGGAGATGAGATAAGCCAAAGATTTTTGCACCAGCCCTGGGGCTGCAGGAATTGTAGAAGACAAAAGAGGAGATATACTCCCAGCATCCTGGAGCTTGGAGGAGATGACTCTAGAAAAAGAAGCAGGGAAGTCAGAAGTAGAAGAAAAAGAGCAAGAGAGAAAGAACTATAGATTCCCCCCATCTTCTCTGTCTACTAACCTCCTGCCAGTACCCGCTTCTAAACAGCAAACTAACTAACAGAGGACCTGAGCACTGTACTTTACAAATTCCACAGACCACCAAAAAGAGCATAAAAGGATGGTGTGGAACTGAAAGACAACAAGTGATTGTGAGCATCCTTCACCTAAAGACCCTGGAAAAGAAGTCACCCTGCCTCCATAGTGCCTCTAGTTCTATTACCTCAACAATTTCTTCTTTCCACAGCAGCAAGACAATGATCAGACAGCTGTTTCCTCATCTACACCTAATGTCACTGTCCCTACAGAAATCCTTTTAGCATTAATAATCCTTAAGCATCTCTTGTGTATCACATGAGATTACTCATATCACACACAATGAAAAATCATTTTATAAATTATAGAGGACATGAAGAGTAGAGTTCCTTTTATAAATCATAAGGCAGATATATATGTATTTATTTATGATGTTTCATCATAAACAAATATATATACATCAAAGAAGAATGTGCATTAAGGTAACTAGAAAAATTGGAAAAAAATTTTGACTTTGATTCAACCCCACCAGACCTGTCCTTTTATATTTTCGCAGCCAATGACACCATCATTGAAAAACACAGCAATCTTAGAGGCAAACTTGACTTTCCTATCATATCTTTTGGCATCAAATACCATGGGCCTTTTTTTAAAAAATGATCCTCAAATGTGTCTCTTTACCACAGCTACTATATTCTATGCCTTAATTTGATCTTGCCTGAACAAATGCAATACTTTTCTCACATGGCAGACAAAGAGGAAGTCATATTCTACTACTAGCAGTCAATTCCTTTAGAGCAGGGATTCCTTATCTCACGTATTATTTTTTTTTTCAGCACCGGAGATTGAACTTGCAACTTCACTTTCCAGGCAGACACACCACTGAGCTAAATCCCCGGCAGGGATTCCTTATCCATATATGTGTTCTGAGCCTATAGGAGAGTGCTTTACACCTGAGTGCTCAATAGCCGAATTTGTAAGCAAATATATCTGTCCTTTCCACCCGTGGGAGGAAGGTTTACCAAAGGAGTATCAATCGTTTTAATTATTATACTCAGTTCAATGTATTTTGGCAACACCTGTGATAATCTTTTGTCAACCTATCATCAATTCATGCTTTATTCTCCCTAATAGAAATTCAACTTTCCTTTCTTAGCCTCCTCACTCCAATACAGAAGGCAGAGCTTCATTCATTCAGCTTGGTCAGTTAGTATAAGAAATTTCCCTGGCCACTGTTTTTGGTCTATGGTGGGCACCTGCTAAGATCCACCAACCTCTCCTCCAAGCTTGGTCTATTCTTTTACTGCTTCTATTGGATGTGAATAAGGAAGTATATTGACCTATTTACTTATGATAATCATTTTATATCCATGAGGGTTCCCAACGCTAGAGTAAAGCTAAAGCTTTGGACAAAAGATCAAAGAAACACAAAAATCGATGTTCATCTTTGAACAGTGACTTCATCAGCCTTGGAGATATTACTAAATCCAGCCTTCCTGTATCATGAGATAGTAAATTTTCCCATCAAATGAACAAGGCTTCCTATTACTTGTAACCCAGAGAATTATAACTGGTTCATCTAGTCATAATCTTCTAGTATTTTCTAAATGTCTAGTCATATCTCGAAAGGTTTTTTTTATCCTACTTCTGATCTAATAGAACCCTCTTGATTAAAAAGTTTTGTCACAGTGTTTGGAATTTCAGTCTGTACCATATAGGGGCAAGGAATGTGGGGTGGAACAAAAAAAGGGAGAAGTGGTCATAAATATTTATCATATATAAGAAATGAATAGATTAAATATGAAGCAAGACACTGGTTGACATAACATATTGCTGCAAAGTTTCCTTGAATTGTGTTCAATTCGTAATCTTTCCTGGACTACTAAGAAATATAGTATTTTCAAACAAGTTATCTGAGTTCCAGGCAAATTCTGCAGTCATATAGGTAAGTGAGGTTAAAATGTTAATGTTTTCATATTTGTCTAATTAAATTTGCACAACCATTTGAGCTAGCAAAGTAATTTGTGCATAACTAGAATTCTACCATGAAAATAAGATTTCAGCTCTGAGCCAGACAGACTTTCTTTGCCCATGGGAGAGGAGTCTATGACACAAAACAGTTTAGAACCTTTTTTTACCCTTTTCATCTAATTTCCATGTCCTAGTACTGTTGCAATTTTATCCTCCTACCTATGATACTCTCTTTCAATACAGGAAGATATTTTTATAGGCATGATTCAACCAGAGATATTTTATTTGATCGTGTAAGACCTTTCTATTACTTGTTCTAAATAAAGGACAGAGAAGGTGAGAGGGGTCCCCAGAGATTTTTAATATAGTAACATTTCTTACGTGTACCATCACTTAAGTCATTCAATAATAAAAATTTCATCCTTAATAGTCCTTGACACTTTCCCTTTAGAATGCAATTATTCTAGATAATAAAGAAAAGATAAAGGAAAGAAATGAATACATTAGACACAAATTAATATTTTTAACTCCAAAACTCTTCAGAAATTTGAAATTAAGATGAATTGTAAAATGATAGACTATAATTAAAATCAGAGTCAGTGACTTTCCCACCCACAACACTCCGATAGGTGACCAGAGCACACCCCCACGTAAGAATGCTGCTGACAGCCCTGATTCCTCACAGGTTCACAATGTAGTGTGTCTCATTTGTTCCTGGTAATAGTGGGCAGATTGAAATGACTTTTAGATGATTATTTTCTTAGAATTTTAAAAACCAAACCATATGCCTGATTAAGAATTGATATCCAAAATACATAAGAACTAAAAAAATAAAAAAGCAATGATAATCAAAATAGGCCAAAGATATGAATAGAAATTTTCCTCCAAAAAACACATTTGACCAAAAGACATATAAAAAATGCTCAGTTTTACTAGCCATCAGAGAAATGCAAATTGAAGCCACAATGAGATATCACCTCTCTCCTGTTAGAATGACTGCTACTGTCAAAAGACAAAAGATAACATGTTGACAAAGAGATGGAGAGTACTGCTTTTGTAGAAATCAGTATGGAGTTTCCTTCAAAAATTAAAGATAGGACTACGGTATAATCCAACAATCCTACTTCTGTGTATGTAGCCAAAAGGAATGAAATGAACATGTAGAAGACCTATCTGTATTCCCACGTTTATTGGAGCATGATTCACAAAAGCTAATATAGAATCAATGGATAATTAGTGAATTAATGGACAAAGAGAATGTAATGTGTTATATATTTATTCTTGAAAAAGAAAAAATGCTGCCATTTGTGATCACATGGGCAAACCTAGAGGATACTATTTTATTTTATTTTTTTTCTTTTAAAGAGAATAAAAAAAACATAACAAAACAAAACAAAACAGAATAGAGTCAAACACAACATAGCATTTCAGAACAGAACACTGCAAGCTATACAGGTGTTCAAAACATAACAACAGGAGATTAACAATGGCTACCCTAGTGTCTCTTGCCTTCTTCGAAATGGTTGTTCATACATTTACAGACAATAAACTCAAACAAAACAAAATAATATAAAACCAGATAAAACACAAGAGTAAAAGCATTACAGGCCTTCAAATCAGACAACAAGAAACCAACAATGGCTACCTTAATGTCACCTGTTGAGGAACTGTGGCAGGCACAAAAAGATTGATATTGCTGATATCACTTACTTGTGCAACCTATAAAAGATGGAGAAGCACAGAGCAGGATAGTGGTTACCAGAACTGAGGCATGGGGGAAATTGTGAATGTGATGGTCAAAGACTACAAATTTTCAGTTAGACAAAGGCATAAGTTCAAGATACCCACTGTATAACATAGTGCCTACAGTTAATAACAATACATGTGATGTACTTAAAAATTACTGAGTAGATTTTAGTGTTCAAACCACAAAAATGTTTGAGGTAATACATTCATTTATTATTTTGATTTAGCCATTGTACAATGTACACACGCATCAAAACATCATGTTGCACATGATATATAAAACTTTAATTTGTCAACTAAAATTAATCAAGTAAATTTTAAAACTCAATTTTTAAGGTCCAGTTTTCACTAGGTGTTAACATGCCTTTGGGATATACACTCACAGTAACATAACAACTCGAATCTCAGTGGGAGGGGCCGTCGTACAGCAAGTGAGTTGTATGGCAGGGAGAAGCTCAAGGTGAGGGTCTCAGCATAGCATCTTTCTCTTGCCCATACTTACAGGGATAAGCTGATTTTCTAAAAATAACTGTTTCTTCAATTGGTCCAATCAGTTTTAGTCTTCATTTCTGGGGCGAGCCATGATTCACAGGAGCTGTGGGTACATAGTGAAAAGTATGCAAAGGTCCTACAAAGGGCAGCCCCTTCCAATACGTCATGTCATGAAGTTATCTCTATTACACAAGGCACCCAGGTCACGCCTACGCTGCCTGTTCCTCCCTAACTACCCTTACATGATGGTTTAGTTCTAAAACACCCCCCAAAGCCTCACATTTTTGGAAGGTGATCTAATCGTGCTGGCAGTGTAGCTGGCTTGCTGTGAGGAGG
Source organism: Cuniculus paca (assembly GCA_004365215.1). NCBI lineage: Eukaryota > Metazoa > Chordata > Mammalia > Rodentia > Cuniculidae > Cuniculus > Cuniculus paca. Next base: position 7,407 of record RJWT010044196.1, read on the forward strand.
TAGGGTCCAGTCAGGAGCGGTGAGTCACTGTGGGTATGACCTGAAAGCGTGAGTCTCCCTTCCTGGCTCTTCCCTTGAGTCTCTCTGCTCCCTGGATGCACGACAGGAACCTCTACCAGGTCCCACTGCATGGGGCCTGCCAACCATGTGCTGTAAACATGAGCCAAAATAAACCTCTCCTCCTTTAAATCATGATGTCAGAGATTGTGTCCAATGGACAAGGAAAGTAACTAAGACGGTCTGGATAAGGTCTATTGTTGCTGAGATTCTTTTCAATTTTTTGTGTCTTGTCTTGTCTTTTCATGTTATTTACATCTTTTAAAATGCAGTCAAATTTTCTTATACACTATCTCACATCTCACATACTGGATGGGTTTCCTCATGATTAGTGTTAAACTAAATATTTTTTGTTAGCTATTGAGGTGATGCAGTGTCTTACTTGATGCTTTACATTAAAGACATTAATATCACCTTGTTTTATTGCTGATGATGTTGTTTAATTACTTGGTTAATGTAGCATTCATCCATCAGTTCTCTGTTATGGAGTTATATTTTGCCTTTGTAACTAGCTAGTCATCTGGACTATAATACTTTAAAAAATGTATGAACACCCTGCTGCCCATCAATTTTTACCCAATGATTTTAGCATATGTTAATGAAGTTGCTGGGTGTTTGAAAAGGAGTACTTTTCTAATTCTCATATTAACAGTCATAAATCTGCACTTATATCCTTCTATCCTTTTCCTTTAGTATCACCATACATTCATGGGTTCTCAATATGTTAAAATTCCACAATTATTTTCTGTTACATTCAGATTGCCCCAAATTTATCTGGCAGAAACACTTTTAAACTAGTTTCTGTGTCACACAGACATGCCTGGTTAGTTTTTGAATGCTTCCTTACTTTTAGACTCACTTTGTACTTTACATCAGACTTGGAATAAGGCATTTCTCTAAGAAACACTGGCATTGCTGCTACTACTGTTGTTTCATTTCACTAAAGAATGTTTACAAACCAAGATCTGGACACTAAGTGTGCCCAATGCTGCTGGAGGAATGTCATTAATTTTACATCCTTACTGTAGACAGAGCTAGAAAACATTACAGAATATATATTCTGCTTCCAGACAGCATGGTGAAGGATATTAGACCCTATTTATCTTCATATATTAGACCATATTTATCTTCATATATTAAATAACTAAAAAGCAGGAAGGAAATAAATATATGTTCTGAGTTATTGGGCCCATATGATATTGATCCTAAGACAAGTGAAACAAACAAGGGAGGTCCCATAACTGTCTTGGCGCTCCACATGGAGGTACATTATAGAGTTCAAGGCAGCGAAGAGGATTCGAAACAAGCATTGTGATTTTGCCAAGCTATAAAGATAAGAGTTTAGAAAGTTATGCCGCGGGGTAATGGAAAGCGACTAGGAAATACAGGGCAGATTCACAAGGACATAGTACCAGAGATATTCATGAAATCTTCCCACAAGGCACAGAACACCTGCAACCGGGTTGCAGTGAGTTTCATAGCTTTCAGAGGTAACACAAAACTGGAAATCATTGGTATTTCTTCCTGCCATAGTAGAGAATCTTCATGACCTCTAAGATCATTCAGCAGAATCTCCAAAAGCCATGCTTTACTAGTGGAGCTCAACTATTGCTATAGTAATGGCTACTTTATGCATGATTTACCGAAGTATAAAAATAAACCTTAGAAGACCAAACTGAACTGCAAGAAACTCAAGTGACTAGCAGAATAAAGTAACATGCTTGAAAGGAGACAACAAAATAAGATTGGTAACCTTGTACCTTTCATGATGTCCAGTTAAAAATTATAAAACATGCCAAGAAACAGGAAACTGAATCCAGTAGACACGGTGGAATTATCAATAAGGCTATTATAATTGCTATTAGAAGTCATTGTGTTTTTCTACAGGAACAGGATTTTAGGTCATAGGGTACATGCATACATAGTTTGTTACAGGGAATAAAATTTGCCTCCAGAGAGGCTTGTACTGCTCACTTTCCTATCATTGAAATAAAATACCCAAGTCACATCTTAAAGGAGGAGAGGTTTATTTGACTCAATTCCTGTGGCTTCAGTCCACAGTTTCCGGCTCCAAGCGGAAGTAGAATGGTGGAAGCATATGGTAGGGGAGGAAAGCTGCTAACACCTCGGCAGCCAGGAGCAGAGAAAGGAGGGAGTAGCTGGCAAGGGGGATGTACCCCCCAGTGGCACACTCTCAGTGACACATCTCTTCCAACTTGGCCCCACCTCCTAACATCACTTTTAGCTATGCACTCATCCAAGGATAAATACATGGAGGAGTACAGCACCCTGATAGCCCAATCACCCTCCACAAGCCCTGCCTCAGAACACAAGAGGCTTTGGGGGATAGTTAAGATCTAAACCCTAACATTTCATTCCTGGCCCCCAAAAGACGCATGTTCATCTCCTTATACGAAATGCATCTCCTCCATCTCTAAGAGTTGCTAAAGTCCTACTGTAAGCCCTTGTACAAAAAACTTTTTTTAAAGTTAAACATTGCTGACATATAATGGCACAGGGTAAATATTCCCATTCCAGAAAGTAGGAATAGGAGTGTAGAGAGGAATAAGACTAAAGTCAAGGCAAAAATTAGCAAGGAAAACATTAACTCCTGTATCTCTATGTCCAGATGTGAACACTAAAGGGATTGGGAGGCCAACATGGCTTCTCTCTTGGGCTGGGTCTGCTTGTTACCCACATTACTCAGCATATGATTTACATTCCTGGCATCTCCTACTTTCTGAACTTTCCACTGTACTTTGATTTCACTCTCACAGCTTTTATTCACTGCCGTCTCAGGGCCTCCTAGCAGTGACAGTGACCTTGTCACATATTTTCACCTGGCCTCTCAAACCTTCTGAAATCTTGGTGGAAACCTCTATTACTCAAAATGTTACCTTATGCATGCCTGAAAGAAGTACTATGTGGATGACACTAAAGTCTACCACTAGTAGTAGCCTGGCTTCCTTGTACCATGAAAGCAAAGACCTCTGAATGGTTGGTGAGCTGAACTCAAGGCAACACTTCCCCAGGTAGCCCTGAGTAAGCCAGGAGCCCTGGTCTTCTCTTTTCAAAGCATCATCTTTCAAAGGAGTTTGCCTTTTACATCCTTAAACCTGTGGTACTTAGCCATTTCCTGAGATGTCTTCAAGGTATCTTTCCTATTATCTTGATGAAAAGAACATGGTTTCTTGTTAATAACAATCTTTTGAAAATCCACAGTCACCTTGGCTCCAACTTCACAGGCACTTTCTTTCAGGTCAAGCTGAAAATTTTTTCCAGCCACTCAGATCTGATTTTGCTCTTGATTCTCACTGTGGATCTGGCTAACCACACTCAGCAGTATCCATGCCAGAGTCTGAACATGGGGATTCCTTGAAACTTTCTCTGCCAAATCAAATACTTTTCCAACTTTAAAACCAACCTCACCCAAAGTTTTAGAACATGGGCAAAATATGACTAGAGTTTGATTACCAGTGTAGTTCTCATTTCCATATGAAACCTCTTGAGCCTGACAATTATTATCTGTACTCCTATGAAAATTTTAGCTGCAGCAGAATTGCCCATCAAGTTTATCTTACAGCATTCTAGGGCTTCACTAAATATGTGTGAACTAAAATAATGGATGTGTTGTTCATTTTAAATTTTCCAAATTCTTCCCACAAATTAATTTAAAAACTGTACCAATTTCCCAGAAAGTCCTTCTCAAGCCAGGGACCAAAGACTCTTTTCTCAAATAAAAAGTTTAAACTTTTGCAACTTTAAGCCCAAGAAGGATAAGGTCTTGCTGATCCCTGAAATGTCCTCAAGGCATCTTTCTTCTTGTCCCTGTTCACAATATTCAGCTCCTTTTCAATGGTGCTAATGTCTTGAGCATAGCGCTTTTAACCCCAACTTTATACATGGTTCCTTCTTGCCAAATTTAAATTTTTCAAAATCTTTTGCTCTACTTTTTCTCCAAATTCTCACTATAAATTGGATTTAAACAGCATTGTACAGCCTAAATTTTGGGTTGTCTTGAAATTTCCTACACTAGACTAGTTAGTCTACTACCTTTAATCAGCCTCCTGAAAAATATCAGGACAAGGGGAAAGTATAGATAAATTTTCTGCCAGAGTGTAACACATAGGGCCTCTAGTCCAACTGCCAATGAGGACCTTGCTCCCAATTGAAACCTCCTGAGCCTGGCCTTTACTATCCACATTCCTAATAGTATTCTGTTCTTTTGAGATCCAATTAGAATTACCCATCAAACTCTACTTACGGCATTCTAGAACCTCTCTAAACTGCATCTCCAAGCCCTTCCAATTTCTTTTCATGATCTAGTTCCAAATCCTCCTAATCAACATGGTCAGGTACAGTTATAGT
>RJWT010044197.1:0-11828 GCA_004365215.1 Cuniculus paca
CCATCTTTTCAACTGTTTTCCTTTCCTTTCCTTTGATAGTGTTCAGTATTCTCAAAGCCCCTCTTCCTCTCCCATTACAGGTGCTCAACGGGAGCTGGAGAACTATTTTACATTGCAGGGACTAATAATGTAATATTGAACTAGAAGGGCACATTCAGCCCATTTGGCAGGTGGGTAACTGCATGGGAAGACCTTGCTGGAGGGATATGCACTTGGAACGTGGCAGTGTCTACATCTTAACAGGTGTGAAACGTACATAAGAGACAAAAAATCATGAACATTGGTATTTGAGGCATCTGTGGGAAGGTGAAGAATGTGTCAGGGTTTCTTTGGGTTGTAGGTGCGTCTCCACCTTTTTCCATGTTACCGTCTCTGATATGAGAAGACGTCCTCTCCCTGATGCAGCCATTGAATTTCCTGATTTTGTTAACTTCTCAATAAAGTTGTTGATCCATCGTCGCCCTGTCTGACAGGCAGCATGGACTTCACCTGGCGTGTGTCTTACAGGAGTGGAGAAGAGGCAGGGAGGCCACAGAGTGCTACCAGAGCAAAGGGCAGAGGTGAAGAGCATAACTAAAAACCAGAGTGATAAGTCGATGCCTTGCTTCATGAGCAGCAAAATATTGAAAGCAAACTATTCTTTTCTAGGAGAGGTTTGAAGCATTTTGCAGATCTGTGGTAAACGCTCTGCTCCACACTGCACTGAAATCCAAGACTAAGGAGAGTCACGTGGGTCACGCGGTTTCCCCATGAAATGTCACACGAATGCTCAGTGCTCAGGGACACTTCTGGAGCCACAGTCTTCTGGTGTTTCAACTTGGATCTCACTACGTAAGGACAGTGCTTTGGCTGGTGCTCCCCTGTGACAAGTTGTTTGCGTGTTTTGTGGGTTGAATATTAACAGTTAGGCGGTAATCTTTAATATAAACTATTTAAGTCTGAAAGTCAAATTGGGCTGTGATTTTCTGCTGAGACTATTACAACAAAAATCTGTCACATAATCAGAATATAGGTGTACCTTGGAGATATTCTGCATGGGTTCTGAACCTGTGCAATAAAGTGACTGAAGCAATCAAGACAGCCGTATGAATCTCTTGGTTTCCCCATGCCTATAAAAGTTGTATTTATATGATACCAAAGTCTATAATGTGTGCAATAACATTAAGTTTAAAAAAGGTATAAACCTCTATGAGAAGTATTTTATTAATAAAAATGCTAATGATTTCCTTAGCTTTCATGAGTCACAATTGGCTTGCTGCTGGCAAATCTCATCTCCTAATCAGGGTCGTGCTGCTGAAGGTTGGGGTGACTGTAGCAGTAAACTAACACAACCATACCATTTTGACCCAGCTATTCTCCTTCTAGCTATCTTCCCCAAAATGTTAAATGTATCCCATTACAGTGATGAGTACATATCCATGTTTATAGCAGCACAATTCATAGTAGCCAAATCCTGGAAGCTACCTATATGTCCACCAACAGATGAATAGATAAAGAAAATGTGGTATCTACACTGATGGAATACTACTTGGCTATAAAGAAGGATCAGCTGGAGACACTTGTAGGAAAATGGATACACCTGGAAAATATAATATTAAGTGAAATAAATCAGACACACAAGCTTTAATACGCTGTGCTATCTCTCACTGGAATAAGGCAAAGTGTAAATAAAAAGCAAAACCAAGATTTGATAGGAAGAAACAGGGAGATAGATCTTTTGCAAAGAAATGGGAAGGGGGTCCAAAAGACTGAGGATAAGGAAAGGAGTAGGGTAAGAAGAAGTAAAAAGATTTAAGATGTGTAGTATACATGCACCAAATACCCACAATAAATGTAAACATTGTATGTTGTACACGTGAACTAAACATAACACTACTAACAATAACAATGGAAATGGGAAAAGACGATTTAGAGATGGAAGGAGGGAGGTAGGCAGGGAGGGGAAGGGGAATAAAAAAGAATGAAGATGTGTTTTGTATCTGCACCTACTTCCTTGGATGAATGTGAACGTCATGTCTTACAGAGATGAATCTTAAAGAATAAGATAATAGTTTGCCACATAGATCACCTCTTCCTTTCAAGCGAGATTTCTCTGCAGCATGCCAGCATCGCACCCTGAGTCGAACTTCCTTCACAACTGGACTCCATCCTCTTAAACGCTGCTCCCAGTTCAGCAGGTAATGGTCTGAATTCTTCATTGTCATTTCAGCAGCGTTCACAGCATCTTCATGTGCAGCCGATTCCATTTCAAGAAACTGCCTTTCCCTCCATCCAAAATCAGCAACTCCAATGCACTTAGGTTTTACCAGGAAATTTCATTAACTCATCACATTCTAGGCCTCACTGCTAATTCCTTTTGTTATTTCTGCCACATCTGGATCTTTTTTCCTCCACCGATGTCGTGAGTCCTTCATGATCATCCATTAGTTGGAATCAACTTCTCTCAGTTTCCTGGTGATGTGGCTATTTCTCCCTTGCTCACGTTTTTCATGGTGTCCTAAATGATGAATTCCTTCCACAGGGTTTTCAGCTTACTTTCCCCAGGCCCACAGTGAAATTCTGGTTTGGGGCGGCAACTATTGCCATGTGAAATGAATTTTCAAATCATAAGAATTGAAGGTTGAAATTACTTCCAATGCTATCCATGTGTTGCAGGATGAATGATGACTTTGCAGGTGGAAAACACTAATTTCATACTTTCCCAGCAGAGACTTGGGTGACCAGGTTCGTTACTAATGAGCAGTAATATTTTCAAAGAAATATTTTCTTCTGAGCAATCGGCCTCAGCAGGGGACTTACAATACATGGTAAATCACACTTTGAATAGATGTGTTGCCATCAACACTTTAGTGTTCTGCTCATAAAGTTAATGCAGAGTGGATTCAGCATGAGTCCTCAGGGCCTAGAAATCTTCAGAAATGGGGTGAACACTGGCCTTCAACTTGAAGCTGCCAGTTGCTTTGGCCCCTAGCAAGAGTCACCTTCTCTTGAAGCTGTGAAGACAAGCACTGCTTTTTGCTGTCAAGCAATGAAAGGCCTAGGTGGTTTTTTTACTCTACCAGAAGGCTGTCTGTCCACATTGAAAATCTGTCACTTAATGTCACTCTCTTCACTGATGATCTTCACTCCATGTCCGGGATAACTGAACGCAGCCTCTACATGAGTTCTTGCTGCTTCTCCTTGCACATTTGTATTTTGGAGATGCCCTGATTCCTTGGACCGCATACAACAAACTGCTACTCCAGACCCTTTCCTGCAGCTTCTTTACTCCTCTCAGCCTTTACAGAACCCAAGAGGGCTGGCCTTAGATTAAGGGAATATTGTGACTGATTTGATCTTTTACCCAGAACACTAAAGCTATCTCTATGTCAGCAATTAGGCTATTTTAATTATGGGAATAGCCCTTTGAATGCCCTTCAAGAGAATTTCCTCAGCATTTGTGACTCACCCAACTTGTGCAAGAGGCACAGCTGCTCAGGCACCTCAGCTTGGAAGACCCTCCTCACTCAGCTTCCTCCTTCCTACCTTGGGGTGTCAAGGGGGAGACACATGAGGCTTCCCTCACATGGACACATGGGAGTCATCGTCATTGTAGGCTTGCTAATCGACCTTCAGCATTGTATCTCGGGCAATGACGAGGTCTGAAGAGAGGGAGAGAGGGGGCAATGGCTGGCTGGTGAGTGGAGCGGTCAGACCTCAAAGATTCACCACGTCTCTGGTGTTAAATGGGTGTAGCTGTGCACCGCGGCACTACTACAATAGTAACGTCAAAGACTGCCAATCACGAATCACACTGACGGACATAACAATAATTGCAAAGTTTAAAATAGTACAAGGATAATCAAAACATGACACAGAGACCAAAATGAACACATGCTGTTACAAAACTAAACAGTAGCAACCAGTTTTTACCACAAATCTTCAATTTGTCAAAACAAAACAAGGAATATCTGCCAGTGACCATAAAGGTTAACACAATGAAACAAAGTGTGCCTAAAAATAATGATAAAAATAATGAAAAGCCTACACAAAGGAGAAAATCATAAAGGTCTATGTGTCCATGAATACTGATCATATCAAAACCACACATCTAGAGCAGATGTTTAAATAACGAGGTACAAACAGATCTAGGCATGGCCTTCATGTTTTTATTTATAACTGAAAGCAAACTCCAGCCATCAGAACTTTCTCAGATCTGACACCAATCCATGGAGAGAATTTGAGAGGAATGATGATTTTCAAACAAAACCAATAGTCAAAGGGTTACTGAGCCATCCAGATGTCCAAAAGTGCTCAGCTACAGGTGTTTCTGTTTTGAGGCCTTAAGGGTAATTATAGTTTTCTATCACTTTTGTTTTTTATTATTCGCTTATGTTCTGTAATAGCTGCTGCTTACTGGGCATACAGACTAGGCCGGTGATGGCGAACCTTTTAATACTCTCAGTGATAACAAACAGCCCGCTGCGGCATGCCTGCCATAGACTAGGCCTTTCCTGTCTGTCTCCAAGGAAATGGTCATCTGTGACCCACACTGAGATTGCTTAAAACTGCTGAGGATGACAGGTGAGTGGCAGAGGATGCAGCTCCTTGCAGGAATTGAGGTTGAGGGCTGCACAGTGCTAGGGTGACTCGAGGAGATCTTGGAGGGTAGAGGTGGGGACATGGAAGAGGAGAAGAGGATGGAGGAGAAGCCGAGCAAAACAAGGACCCCGTCCCCCCAGTGGCTTGCTAGAGGTGACTGCACGGGTCAGCCTTGCAAGAGCAGAGGCCTGTGTTTGTGCCTGGGCTTCACCACCCTTCTCTCATTTGTCTTGTCCTGGTTTGACTGAAGCTGTGGGTACAAGTAAAGCAACTGGTGCAATGACGGAGAGGAGAAGATAAAGCTGAGGGCTACAGATACTCTCTTAACCCTTGGTAAATCCATTTTCTGAGTCCAGGTCAATTTTATGGTCAGGAAGCCTCTCAAATTAGGTCACAAGGTGGATATCATTTCCTTGCTTTTTACAGATTAGGACAAGGAAGGTCAGGCAGTTTGAGACTCGAAGCCTCATAATAACTTTGTAAGTCTGGTCCCCGAGCCCTGAGGAGGAGCTCAAAAGAGAAATGCTTTGTCAGACACAGCTCACTGCGGTTGAGGCAGGACTCGAGCACAGGGCCCTGGATCCTGACCCTTTGCTCCTTCCCCTCCCTACCCAGTGACTCGGGCAGGGCAATCGCTGGCTGTCAGCCTGCACCCGCCCTTCTTCAGGACAGAGACACCTCTGAGCTTGGATTGACTTTACAGAGTCCATTCCACTAATTAAAAATGCTGAGGTGGTCAACTTTTATCACTTCTCTCCGCCTCAGTAATGTTTAACCTTAACTTGGGGGAAAAAAAAATCTAGGCGATAAAAGAGCGTGCCATCTGCGAAGCCCTTTCCGCCTCCAGTGGTTATTACTTTCAGAGCACGACTGATTTGCTTGTCTTTAGTGGATGCTTCAGGAGAGGAACGGGTGGCTCCTGGCCGGATCCTTTTGCAAGTCCTCATCTCTTGGTACCGGTTCCACTCAGAGCTGCCTTTCACAGTACACTTTGAGCATCTCCCTCCGGTGTGGCTTGGTGGCTGAAGAGCGTGCAGCGGTCCCCGTCCTCCGGTGGGGCTGCAGGCTCCCACTCAGCAAAGCTTCTGCTGTCTTGAGCTTTGCTCTGGGAAACACCTTGCAGGGACCTGGCTGAAAGCCACTTCCCAGTGTCGCGTTCAGGCATGGAGGTGAAGAATTTCTCAGCTTGGGACTATGTCGTCTTTGTAGCCCTCTTTGTGGTTTCCTCTGGAATTGGGGTGTTCTTTGCCATCAAGGAGAGGAAAAAGACAACATCTAAGGAGTTCCTGGTAGGGGGAAGACAAATGACCTTCGGCCCCGTAGCCTTGTCCCTGACAGCCAGTTTCATGTCGGCCGTCACCGTCCTGGGGACCCCCGCCGAGGTCTACCGCTTTGGGGCCGCCTTCGTCCTCTTCTTCATTGCCTATGGATTTGTTATCATCTTCACATCCGAGCTTTTTCTCCCTGTGTTCTACAGATCTGGCATCACCAGCACCTACGAGGTAAGAGAACTTCTCCCTTTTCCTCCTTTTCAGCAGGAGCTACAGTTTTCCCTCCCCTTGAAGATGTTCCACAACTTTTCTAGTCCTCTATGCATAGTCATCACCTTGATAACAAAGCGTGGCGATCGAAGAATACTCACTGACCCACCGACTTTTCAAGACAGTTGCACATGATTAAAAAGGGTATATAATAATGATTTTGGAGAAAAGCCTAAGCTTTCCTCCTTGTAGATTGAAAATCATGATGTCAGTTCCACAGGGCTATTTCAAAGACCTAGTGAGACTCTAATGTGTTGTCCAGTTTATGGGAAGTGCTCAAGAAAAGAGTGCTTACGTTATTTTTATTAGCATTATTTTTCTGAAAAGTATGCAGAATACATGCCACGATTATACTACTTGCCACAAAAATAATTTTCCAGCTGAGAAATCTGAGACAAAGATAAGCGAGTCAGGACTTAATAGTAGACTAAGTCTATCGAAAACATGCTTTGTCTGTATTCTTAACGAGTGACACTTTCAGAGACACTAAAGCTTTCATACAAATTATTACTAAGCTGCACACTTTTATTGGGAAATGGCAATATTTTTTAATATTAGGGAAATATTTTAGTGAGAGTGAATTGCCAAATATTTCAAATATGAAAAGTAATGACAGTGAAGTCAGACCGTGGAGTTTGGGCTTTGTAATAATTGCCAATAAAAACGTCCTGTTCAAAATTGAGTTTACATGTCTAATATTTCACTCTTCACATCATCCCCACTAAGTCACAGCAGAAGACTCATAAAAGATTTGTTTTTTAAAAAATTCTATAGTTGAGTATGGCAAATGTTACACCAGCCTTCAAAAACTGTTCAGGCAAATGAAGGTTTTACACCGTATCCATAGATGATCATCTCCCAGATATTCAACATTAATTTCCTCCTTTGCCAAAAGAAGGTAATCAGAGTTAGGCCATTCAAGAGTTTCTATTTTGGATGTAGATTCGAAAGGAAAAAAACTAAATTTATGCATGGCCCTAAAAATGTACACATATCCCATTGTGTACTGCAGTACTAATGAAAACATAAAAACGTCTGGGTTTTCCATTCAACTATAAAGGGTTTGTTTTTTTTCATAAAGGAATTGTTAAATTTTCTGTGTTTTTGTTTGCATTTTTGAAAGGGTTGCCTGCATAGCTGCTGCAGACAGAGACAAAGTGAGCTGATGGGGGAGCGCGGGGGAGAAAATGGTCCCAGAAAACCCAGGTGTGATCCCTTATTGCCAATAGCATCACTTTGTATTTAGTTTAAGGTGAAAGAGCTTCTTCTAGCTTTAGGGTGTAATTTTACGTCTCTCTATTCATCTCATAGACATCCACTATGGATCTTCCATATTCTAGGCCCTGTGTTGGGCCGTAGATGCACAGCATCCAACCAAGGTCCCTGCCTTTGTGGAGATTATTCATAAATGCGTAAGGCAACCATAACACAAATTTATATGTGATTTAACTCTGTGGTAAGCACTGATTTAAGAATTTTGCACACATCAACTCATTTGGCTGGAAAACAATCTTTTTAGCTAGGTATTGTTACTACTTTTACCGTTTGACGAATGGGAAAACTGAGACAGAAGGAGATAAGTGACTCGCTTAGCGTCACAGAGCTATCAAGCTGCAGTTTTGCAGACCCCGGTACAGATCATCTCCTGAGTCATGGTGCTGTTCTGCTGTACCAAGGACCGTACAGAAGACACAAGGTGGATGCCGCAGAGGAAAGAGTGTGGGCTTGGATGGAGATATCTGTAATCCACGGAGGGCCGTCAGGCCAATCTTCCACAGCAGTGGAGCATTGAAGGAAGGCAAGAAGCAAGGCAGTGGTGGAACCAGAGTAGAAGGACCAGGGTGCAGGGGGCATGTTGGACAACAATGAAGAAAGCAGCTTGCTTGGCAACGATGAGAAAGGGAGGGCGGAAGAGATGAGATGAAGGAGGTGTGGGGCCGGCCACCCTGAGGAGCTCGTGGATCCCTGTGGAGCAGTTTGGTTGTCACAGTGATGGGGGCCACTGTGGAGCTGGACGCATGAGGAACAGGGGTGACAGACGTGTTGGAATGTAATAGACTTTCGTGGGCAGCGAGGTACCACATGTGCTTTTAGTGCCCTAACACCTCAAACCTACTGCAAAATATAAGTCTGTGATGCTTTCAAACATAATTCTCAAAAAAATCACTCAAGAGTATGTTTCCATTTTAAACTTCTTAGTGGTGTATATTTGCAATGCAGAGTAACCACATTCATCTTGTGAAATTGGTACATATCCACCTCACTTAACCGTCTGAGGGGAGGGAGGACTCGCTTGGACATGACTCCACAGTTTACTCAGAGAGCTCCGCTTCTTTCTGCATTGCTGCCCAACGCATGCCGAGTATAAGCCGGTTTTCCTGATGCGGTTCAGATGCTGCTGTGATGCTAATAAAGACAGCGGTGAAGGCCCAGCTGAGGAGATTTCAGACTTTTCTTTAGTGATGAAGTTGCTACAGATAGGAAACTCTCCATTGAATTTAACTTACAAAAATTGTTTTAAAATATTTACTATGATGACATTCTACATATTTTTAAAATTATAGTAGCCTAATGGTAAGACTTCCAGATTGTGTAACGCATATGAGGCTGTTTTGGGATTGGCTTTTTCTTTTCATGAATGCCTTAGGTATAAAAAATCTAGGCTAAACTCTACTTCTCTTTGAGTATCAGTCCTGCCCCTTGCTAGCTGCAGTATTTGGGGCGAAATTTCTTCTCTGTACGTGGTCTTTGTGTGTAGGACAGTAGTAAAAAAAAATCAACTTCAAAGGATGTCTATAAGGACTATCAGGTATAATATGCAAATACCTTTAACAAACTCTGACAAATGCTGTCAGCATTTTATTATGGTTTCTGCAGTCATTGCTATCTGCCCCCCTATATATACCATTCACTTTCTGTCACATCTGGAATTTTCGTTTCTCCGCACATTTTCTGTTCTCTCTGACATAGACAAAGCTGTGGTTTCCAGGAGTTTTGTAGGTGCTTTTTATGGAAAGAGGTGGGGTCCGTTTCCCTACTCCTTGAGCAGAGCTGCCTTGTGACTTGCTTTAGCCACGAGAATAGGACACAGGATGCATGGGCTTGGGGCATCCTCCTGGGGTGTCGCATTGGCACTGCTACATAAAGAAGGTGGCGTTGCTGGGGTAGCTGCTGGAGCATGAGGGGCACAGAGGGTGGGAAGAGGCACCGCCCACAGCCAGCACAACAGCCAGATGTCTTCTGGGAGGAACTTCTGGTTGGCTGCAGCTTCCGCAGCACCCTGGTACAATGAGTAGAGAAATAGCCAGTCCTCATGGACAAGGAACAGTCTTCCTTTGGCTTTCGAGCCTGCTTGCTTTGGGGAGAGTGCAGTGTAGCCGTGGGCACCCAAGTGAATGTCTCAATGTGCGGTAGGAATTCAGGACCAGGCCAGGCCATCCCTGCAAGTGCAGTGCTCTCCTGCACTGTGTCAGAGCAGAAGGGTGACTCACAACTTCGTGTGGAGATCAGGCTTAGCACAATTGCATATCATGCATTGTCATTATCTCCATTTGGATTTGTTATAACTGGTCTCCTCATGTTATCCTCACTTTGGTTCACATTATTTCAGGAATTGTTTTTTCCTTATGCAGGTCTGATTGGAAAATAAAGTGAATATTCATATTTTCAAAATTAATTCTCACAGTATAAGACACATGGCAATCAATTCCCTCAAATACTCACCTTCACTTTGAACACTCCTATGCCTTTGTTCATGGCACTGTCTGAAGCAGTTGTGAAAGTTTTCTTTTTGGTGCATCTTTAGTTTCACGGTTGTTGCTGCCTCGATGTTCTAAATAGATTCAAGACATTCACCTTTTGTGGTCATTGTAACCACAGGGAAGGCCAGGAGGTTGTAGTGTCAGACCCAGGGAATAAGGTAGATAAAGATATATTATAATATTTTTGTTTGACAAAAATTGTTGAAAACAGTTCATCGGTAAGGTAGCCTAAAAAATATGGTAAGTCTTTAAATAAGGGTAATTTATTTCAGTAAAGCATACACAGCCATCAACAACTCTCCATCTGAACACATTTGCCAAGTCCGTCACAGTAATGTGTCTTTTATTGCAATAACAATTTTTGCCTTTTAATTTTAACATTCACTGTAGTTTTCTCTTGCTGCTCATATACTAATAATTCCTACCCCTAGGACAACCTTATAGGCTGCTGTCCACTAGGTCTCTCATTTTCTCAAGCTGCTTAGACAGGTTAGATACTGCACTGCTTACTTTTCAACCAAAACTTTTTAGTATAGTACTGCAAATGCTACTATTCACTTGTGTTCTTGTACGGTGGTTCTAAGCATTTATGTATTACTTTATGTATGTATATATGTATTTCCTTGGTACATTGTTTTCCTTTTATTTATAATTGTTATCTATAGTATTCTGAGACTATGCAAATTTTGATGCCAGGTGTTTAGTTATAAGATAATGTGGCTCAGTATTATTTCAGCACAGTAAATGGTGTTATGAAATGTTGATGGAGAATTGGATTTATGGGGATGAACCAATATTATGACCAGTTACCAATATTTAGGTAATTATAAGGATTGGCATTTACTCTAGGTAAGAAAGGTCACTGTAAAGTTTGGTAAAGGAATGACATAAATGTGGTTTAGATTTTGGAGTGTTAGTCTAGCAAGCTGTTAAGAATGATTATACAGTTTTGATTATTTTGAAGCAATGTAGCTGACCGGGAGTCTATCATCTTCATTTAGGCAAGAGATAAGGATAATTGTGTGGCAATGGATGAGAAAATGCAAGTGGTTATGTTTTGAAAGTGGAGTGTGGGCACGAGGAGTTTTTAATGTGGTGGACGTGGAGAGTCAGAGACAGGGAAACGCAAAACCTGGTTGTATCTGGATTAGTCCTGAACTAACATGAAGAGTGGACTTGTTGTCTCCTGAGTTGGAATAAGGTATGAGTAAATGAAGTTTGCAGTTCTGAAAATAATCCAACATGGTGAGGGTGAAATATATGCAAAACCAGGCACGAAGTAGGCAGTTCTGTTTTGAATGTCTGTTTTCACTTCCTCCTCGAGGTTGAGTTTTTACAGCCACCAAAGAGATCACTGAGTGGGCAAGCAAGTCCTTGGGGAGGAAGGAAGTGCATTCTTTCAGAGGTAGAATGATGCAGTGAAGTGGCCATGATCACATCCCCAAGCACGTCTGACCGGCCCTGTACCAAGGTTGTAAGGAAGCCCTCACGTAGGCAATCAAAGGTTCACTCAGATGCCACGAGCGTGCACTGGGACCCAGTGTCAATAGCTGTGTCTGCTGCACCCACAGTGACTAACACAGCCATGATGATCTCACTGTATTCCGAGCCCTGCGCTTGGGATGATCACACACTTGATTAGCTTCTGTCATGCACTTGATGGATGCCATTTCGGTCCTGTACCAGTCTGGGTTTACTAGAGACACAGATATAACACAAGATATACAAATAGATAAGAGATCACAAGATGGGCTTATGATGGTCAGCCACAGCATGGGATGAGGGAGCCTGCAGAGGGTGTCTACACACTGGAGGCCAAAGGGTTCAGTCCAAGGTCTGGAGGTCACTGCAGTGTCCTGTGCAAGTCCATATCAGGAGGTCAATGGGTCCACCCTGGAAAGCTGAAGAGTCTACACCAGAAGGCTGAAGGATCCACAGTGGAAGA
>RJWT010044198.1:0-11818 GCA_004365215.1 Cuniculus paca
TGTTGGGTTGGAGATGACTGGCTCTGGTTCTGGGGGTGGGAGTGGGGCTGGTGCTGCTGGGGCTGTGCGGCCTGTAGCAGCTGGGATGTGGGAGCTGCTGGAGGCTGGGAGGTGGGTAGTGGCTGTGGGGTATGAGGGGCGGGCTGGGGCTGCTGGGGCTGCTGGTTGGTCGGTGGTGCTGTGGGCTGCTGCTGCTGCTGCTGCTGCTGCTGTTGCTGCTGCTGTTGTTGTTGTTGCTGCTGTTGAAGTTGTTGGAGCTGCTGAAGCTGTTGCAATTGGGAGTTCAGGGATGAGGTAGCTGCACGGAAAGAAAGAGACTAGCATGAGACCAGACTCTACTCCTGACGATCTTTAGTATTTAAGAGGGTCTAACAACAACCAAACCATGGAAACGCCCTAGATCCCCATCAAAAGATAAATAATGGATGGATAAAGAAAATGTGGTGTTTATATACAAGGGAGTACTACTCTGCCCTAAATAAGGATACATTTGAGTTATTTGTAGGAAAGTAGATGGATCTTGGGACTATGATGTAATGCGAGATAAATCAGATGCAGAAAGTTAAATATCACGTGGTTTCTCTTACATGAGAAATCCAAAATTATGAATAACTTTAAGAGCAAGTAGAGGAGAGATAATAAGAAATAGGGTGGTAGACTTTTTGGAGTGGGAAGGGGATCAGGGGAAAGGGGAAAAGGGAAAATGGAGAGTTAAGGGGAACAAAGAGAGTAAAAATAATCAAAAGGTGATATGTGTATGTACCACTTCTCCAAAATCAATATATTATGTATTGCAAACATATAATAAAAAAGTAAACTTAAAAAAGAGGATTATGAGACCCTGGGAGAAATAAAATCACTTCTTGGGAAATTTTTATAACTTAGGTCCAGAGAATAAGACATCAGACATTCCTCTTAAAGGTAGTGAATATTACTTTAAAAGCATTGCTTTTAAAGCAGGTGCACAAAAAAATGGAGATTATTTTTTAAAGTACTTTCTCCCTCTCTTCCTTCCCATACTGCTTGTGAAATACACTCATGCTTTCAAGTTTGATTTAGACTTTCAAAGTTCAGCCAGTTTAATTCTTTTGGTAAATGCTTGACTGGAGTTTAGAACAGAACACTAAATTGTTTGTAATCTCCTTTTCATCCATCATCAATACCATTAATGGTATCATTTTCACCTGCTACTTCAGACCTCCACCAATTTGCTTAGATGTCTTAGTTTCAAGTTTCTACAGTGTTATTTTTTTAAATTTAAAGATAGAACCTGCCTCTCCGTTTTGCAGAGTCAAAACTCTGCATTTGAGTTTTAATTTTTTTATTTTATTTTGTTTACTTATTTTTGCCTGTTGATTAAAGAGACAAAGGACCCAGAGCAGAGGGATTATAGTAGGTGACTGCAAAATGTATGGTGTGATAGTTAGACATATTAGCACCTCAAGGACAAGCAAGGAGCTAGGAGAGTGAAATTGTCTTTCAAGATTTTCTTGTTATGTGGAAGGTAAGAATTGGGGGCAAAGCCATCTTAGTACTGAGCACACAAGATTTGTTCTCCTCTGCGCATCAAACATGGAAGGATCTCTGCAGCAGGAAGCCAAAGCATCGTTTAGAGCAATTGCTCCTGAAAACCAAGTTCACGTCCTTCTTCACACAAACTTGTCTACACGCTTTCTAACAAACCTATGGATTAATACTTACAAGGGTCACTCTTGAACCTATAGGCTGTGGCTGCAAAGTTTTCTTGCTCCTCTCCTACCTAGAATTAGTCAAAATTTTCTAAGACAATAATTCTTAGTTGCAACTTTAAACTAGTCTGTGTTTTTAAAAATATTAATTAAAATCTAGTAAAAATTATATGATATGCTACACTTGCCTTGACACAACAAATACATTCTTGAAAACTACATGGAATCATATATTGACAGTATCTCAGAATTTTCTTCTTAGAAAATGTAGTTGATGATTACTTTTGTAAAGTTAAGAATAATTTTATAAAATTCATTGAATGCCAGATAATATGTAGGATTTAAAAAGGAGATACTGCCTTCAAGGAGCTTCCAGTTTATTTAGAAAAATAAGATTAATCTATAAGAAACAATCTGGTATGCAGGTAGCTACTAGAGTCCTACTAAAGGTTAATGGACTGAATGATCAACAAAGGAGCACGGACCGAAAGAGTGGGAGGAATCAGGAGAGGGGATGTCCTCTGTGGGCTTCAGGGGCAAAGGCAGCAACATGGTGGACATGGCATAGGGGAGAGGGTTCAGAAGATGGAGAGGCAGGAAGAGAGGATGTTCTCAAGCTGGAGAATCATCCAGAAAACAGTAAGGCTTGGGTGATACCCTAAAGGGCAGTGCTGAGAACGGAACGCTAGGAACTGGCAGTGTAGGAGACTTTGAATGACTTAACCCATGCAGAAGCTAAAGGACCTAAATAGTAAAAACAGTGGGAAGATGGACCCTGCCAATTAACCCTTTTATTGTTGTTGGTTTGTGTTTTTTGAGACAAAGTCTTGCTATGTAGCCCAGGCTGGCCTTCAACTTGCAGCCATCTTCCTGCCTCAGTCTTCCAAGTACTGATATAGGTATGTGCCACCACACCCAACTTCAGTTAATTTTTGGTGTAAGGCAGATTTCAAGCACATAAATCAGGTTTATTTCAAGGAAGCTGTAGCTGAGCTGGTGAAATGATGGCCTGACTATTCCTGGGGCACAAGTGCCAACTGTGTGATCTCTGGTAGCATGTCTTGGATGGGCCAGCTGGATAGCAAGTCCCCAGATTAACAGATTAGAAACTGCCCAGTCCATCTTCCCCTTTGTCAGAACGTTAAGAGGAAACTGTAGTTGGCCATCTCTCCCTTCTTTCTCCTATTGTACAAAAGCACATTTGACTAAAGACTAGGGAGCCAAGCTCAATTCCGACCTCCTAAGATTCCTTACGATCTGTGGTATCCTAAGTGGAGTTACAGACCTTGGGAACCTGACTGCCGTGGTCTCCTTCCTGCGTGACTCAGATCAGGCCTGTCCTGACTTCTGTCAGGCGGGAGCATTGATGTTGGTGCTCATTGTCATGGTTGACTTAAATACCATACTGTTTTATTTTGGTTAGAAAAGCATTTATCTAAATCAGCATTTAGAAACAGGAAGGACTGGGGAATATTGGCAGATAGATATTGGCAGACGAATAGGTGCAACAGACCCTGACCTCCTAATGAGACAGGGTCCTGAATGTGTCTTTGATGCTTTATGTCAGTGATGCTTGGATATTTCTTTCCCATAATGGCAGCTTGATTGGGAAGACATAAACCTAAGCAAAAACGCTTGGAGTTACGTAAACTAATTTGGCATCTACAAGCAAATTATGATATAAAATATATGTTCATGTACATAGTGGAAACAAAGAAAAGCATGAAGGAATGGGAAATAATATAAGTCTGGTCTGAAAAATGCCAAAGCCACCTACCCAATAATATGAAAATGAAAGCAATAAAAAAGTGAAAATATGATGCCTCTAAATGGCTCATCTTATAAAGCATGGTGAAAATGGACACGGAAGAATTGTTTTTAAATGATGAATAAAGTTAGGAAGGTTCAAGGACATATTTGAACTACAAAGGATGTTTGTGGATAAAATGATGCTTGTTGAGGTAAAACTCTGACCCAAGGCAGAGAAGATTAAAGCATTTACTTTCTTGTCTGATATTTAAGTTCTTTTATGATTGTTTCTTCTGTGTCTGGCTACTATACAATCTGTTGGCCAATGCTAAATGTGATATTTAACTACAATAACAACTATGAAGGAAGCAGATGCACAGAAATACATCCTGAAAATTTGAAAACTTGCAATTTTGGAAAGGAAACACAAACCAAAATTCCATCAAACTATGAATTTCTTTAAGACTAGAGAGCACTGTGGGAAAGCTGGTGACTTGAAACATCCCAGATGAATAATTTCATGTGGCAAAGGGGTAGTCAAGAATCCTGCATTTGCCCTTTTGAAAGTGCATTTTATTTTCAGCAATTAAACTGCATTTTAAAACATTTCTCATTTTGAATATTTGTTAAAGATTTCTTCCCACACCTAAATACAGAAACACCATCAGAGATCTATCAGCTAGGTTGGATGGGATTTATGTAAGATTCTCTCGAAAGTTCCAGGACCCCATGGATAGCAAAATACAGTCCCTTCTATAAAATAATGTAGCATATGCACCAACTGCTATCTCTAAATGATTTATAATACCTGATACAATGCAAATGCTGTTTAAGGAGTTATACTGTATTTTTTTAGGGAATAAAGACAAAGAAAAATAAAATATGTGCATTTAGTGCAGATGAAATAAAAATTTTTTTTCATCTCCAGTTCGTTGAATCTGCAGATGTGGAAAGCAATTCCATGAAAGATTTCAGAGAAATAAAAGTGTGTCCTATGTTTAGCAAGCAAAGGACAGAAAGCAAAATGCTCCTCAAATACTAAAGGAAGTGTGATCATTAGCAACATCCTTATCCATTTTATGCCATGCCATTGTAATGACGCCAGTCAGCCTTGCCCTTCTGTATTTTGTGGGCCTTTTGGGGTTCAGGTGTATTTGGACAAAAGTGGTAGATTGGGTTAGAGAGCCTGCTGGGCATGGGGTGTGGAACTTTTATTTTCTGCTGAGGTTTACATTTTCCCAGCCATGTCTGGGAACTGGAGTAACTTCCCAGAAAGGTGTCCAGAGACTCACACTGGGGAGGAAGGAAGCAAGCAGGGTTTATTTTTAAAGGAATCCTACTCAGTGCTTGCTGGTAACGATTCCCCAAACCCAACTCTAGCCCAGTCCCCTTGTGCAAGTCTGGTGCCAGACAAAGAAAGAGCTTGAAGTCCAAGCAAAATAAGCAGGTCTGAAAATAGAATGCTAAGCAAAGGAAGCCAGAAACCAGAGCCCATGTACTGTATGATCCTGTTTATATGAAATGTCAAGAATATATAAGTACATAGTGACAGAAAGCAGAGTAGTGCATGCTAGGGCCTGAGAGGAGTCACTACAAAGCAAGTATGTGGTTTTCTTTTGGAGTGAAGAAAAAGTTCTGGGACTACATAGGGGCAAGCAACCCTGTGGTCGTCTAACATTGGGAAAGCACTCAATACCACTGACCCACATACTTTAAAATGATCATGGTGGCCAATTCTATATGTGCATATTTGCACAATACAAAAGAAAGAGCTTTTTCTCTACATTCACTTTGGGGGCCAAGCGACACTGCCTTGGGATACTCTAGGGAATGGAATGATCCTCCTCTGCTTGGTGTGGCTTTGTGGTCCTGAATGGTCACCAGCAAGGGCCTTGCTGATGGAGCCACAGGGTAACCGTGGCAGGACCGTTGCCATGGCGGTGCCCACTGCAGAGGCACCAGCTTGGCAGGGCAGAGAAGCGGTGTCACCGTCAATTCATTGCTAAGTGCATGCGAGACACCACCGTGTGGCTTCTGCAAACACCAGGAAGAGTTGCAAGCCAGATGCCAAGTACGCAGGCGCACAGTCAGGGCAGCTCGGGTTAAAACAAACATCGCTTCGCAGTTTGGAATGTGCTTTCATTCAATATTTCATTTAACATATGAATTAACCTTTCAGGACAACCGCAGGGATGGACGCCATTGCTGTCGTATCATACATACAAGGCGTGATCAAATACATGGTGAAAGTTAACACTAAAACTTTTTGTATAGTAAAAGATACACTGCTTTTCATCCCCTTCAAAAATCTGCCTCCCCCTTCCCACATGGAACGCACTTGTCCCACGGTTCTTGACCCCCTCAGAAGCAGCTCTGGAAGTGTTTTTGTGAGGGTCTCTTTCAGCATGAGCGTTGCTGCTGAGCGCCATCCAATAGGAAAGCAGCATCGTAGCATCATTACTGCTCTCCTTTGCTTTATACACTGGGTCGTGTACCGTGTGACTTCTGGCTCTTACCCAAAGTAAACATGACCATGAAAGGGAAAATATTTTGAATCATCTCATGACTTCAAAGCAGCCAGGACAGCACAACTAAAGACACTCAGGAAAGAAGATGTCCAGAACTGCTTTAAAAAGTGGGAAGACTGATGCGACGAGTGTGTCTGAAGCAAGGGCGAGGGTTTTGTGGGGGGATTCATGGCACCATGTCTTTTACAGAAATAAATTTTCAAAATTTAACCAGTCACCGTACTTTCTATCATACCTCGTAGGCAACTCAGGTTCAGAAACGTGAAGCGCCCTTCCCAAGTTTTCATAGCTTGTGAGTCACCGAGTGACCCTGTCTTAGGTCTGCAGCTCCCCACAGTCTATTAACAGAATCCCAGGTGTAGACGGGGCAGTCAGTTCTGCTAATGGGTTAGAAGGACAACAGCTGCTCCCACATTGAGAGATGCTCTCCAGGGCTGGCCTTGTGAGAGGAGGTGGGGCAGGTACCCGGCTACAGAGCCAACATGAAGGGTGTCTGTTTAAGTGATGAATCATTCAGTTCCTGTGAAAGTTTGTGCATGCATAATAACGTTGCTTTTGCTGTCTGCAAGTCATATTTTAAACTCTGCTGATGTGAAATGCAAATGTGCATTCTGAGGATAAAGATGCTAATTTGAGTATAAGCTATGTGTTATTATAAGGAAGAGGCACACATGGAGTGGCAGGGACAATGAGAGGGAAGAGTTGAAGAGAGGTGCAATTTATTTGTGTCTCCAATGTGCCTCGATGGCAAGAGGATGTCTCCTGCACACTTGCACAAAGGGTGGTGACCTGCGCTCAGGCTTGGTGCCATGTGGCAGGAAGTGAGTAGGCATTGGCTCACTGTCCACGGAACTCTGTGATCTGACATCACTGGGGACAGATGAGAGTTCTCCAGCTAGATTTGTCCTCAACTAGAGGGAGCAACTCCCAGATCAGTCCTGTTCCTAACAATTACTGGGCTCAGAAACCACTGAGAAGGATCGCACGCTCTCCAGCGTCTCCTCTGCTTCCTTAACTGCATATTCATTGCTCACTTTGTTGCCCATTAAAATCTCTAGAAGAAGGAACATTCAACCCAGATGTCTTAACAGGAGGAATTTGAGTCATCGAATTGGAGACTCCCCCACTCCCCTGCAAAAATATCTAATATCTTAGCTGCACCAAGGATGCAAATCAGGAACTGTTCCTGGTGGCCTCATTAAGGACATTTCTAACCTGCAGAAGCAGATGAAGTTTTGCAAAATGGATGGAAAAAAAATAGATGGCTGGGGATGGAAGATTTCGAAAAAGCACAGAAGGTGCAAACTTGCTGGGAAATCTGCCTTTATTCTCGGCAACTGCCAGAAAGAAGCAAATCATTTCTGCGTCGGAGATGATGATGTGTAACCATCTCACATATGGTCAATGTTACCACCTCCAAAAATATTGCTACACATATCCTTAATCTGTCTTTTTGCTTCTTTTGCACTGAAGGCAGAGATCTAATTTTCTTTAGAGATATCAGAGGCAAACAAAGAGAAAGAGTCTTCCAATGAAAATGGCCCTACGAATTTCCATCAATGGCTGAGTGGTCCAAACCTCTTTCTTAGCTTGGTTGTTTCCAGAAACTCTAGCAGCCTATGTCAAATTGTGAACCACAGTCACCAGGGGAGCTTGTTGGGAAAGTAATGCAGGGAGTTCCTGGGGGATCAGGAGCCACTGCCCCTGGGGCTCTTAGAAGCCCATGTTGAATTGCAGTAAATGGGGATGGGGTGGCTCTTCCCCTGACCTTTAAGCACAGCAGCTTGCTTATTTATCTCCCTTCTTAACTTTGAGAAAATTTCATTTAAACAACTTGTTCTGCCACTGAGGGGGGTATGGGTAAGAAACAAACCATGAGTGGAAAAGAAAAGAGAAATGGACACCTGGAAATCAGGTATTGTTTAGTTCATTCTTTTGGCAATTAGGGCAACTCGCTATTATTGTCTGTTGCTATTTTGAGGGCCACGTTTGTTGAAGTATATTTAGCAAGGGTTGAATCTCAGACATAACATTTATTTCAGGCATTTTATTTTATTTTATTTTTTGTTCTTTGAGACAGGATTTCACTATGCAGTTCAGGTTGGCCTTGAACTCACTTTGTAACCCATACTGTACTTGAATTCACAGTGATTCTCCTGCCTTGGCCTCCTGAGTGCTGGGATTACAGTGTTTTCCACCCCAGGCAGGTAGGTATTTTATTAAGTAAGGGAAAATGGACAATGAAGGATGACTGTCCTGGAAGCAGAAGGAAAGAGCTCGGCAAGGCTGTCCTACAGGAGATGCTCCTGCCAGATGCCAGAGAAGCTAAGGATGCAGAGGGGGCATGTGTCTCCCCTGCATTCCTAGGGGGATTGATGGGGGGTCACTTTGTGGAAGAGCTGACCTCCCCACCCTCTCTACCTGCAGAAGAGCCCATGGTATGCCTAAAATTTTAGAAAAATGATGGAAAGTCTTTTCATTAAAGAACAACTTAGAGAAGAATTAGAATTTCTAACAAGGATGTGGGCACCCAGAATAAAGGGTTTCTCCTCTCACTCACTCTAAAGAAGTCTGTTCACAATCTCACCCCAGTATACTAAGCCCTGTATCACTGTTCCAAGTCCTTGGGATATACATCTGAATTCCTACTGAGTGGCAACCAAGGTGAAAGAAACAAGATTTCCACCTGGATAATTCCCCCATGGAATTTCAGAACACCAAAGATAAACATATTTTAAGTCCAAAAAGCTTTTGGAGGGACAATAAGCAACCACCTAGAAAGAAACATAAATCACACAGGCATCATTACCATGTAACTGCCTTCCATTAGTAAAACTTTATACCTAAAACCAGAAGAATAGTGACTTCAAAGTTCTAAGAGAAACTTGTCCTCCATCAAGAATTCTATAGCTAGCTAAACTATCTGGCCAAAGCAAGGGCAACACAAGGCCTATTTTAGGATTCACAAAAAGTTTACCCACCTAGTCTTTACATACAATTTCTTAAGGCACTTCAGCAAATAAAGTCATGATCTAAGAAAGAGGAAGACATAGGATTCAAGAACAGTGAATGTTAGCAACGTGGGAGAGCCCTGCTGTGACAAATGTCCCAAAATTCCAGACAGTAGCCCAATCAGATCAGAGGATAAGTTTCAGAGGAAGTATCTGCAGATAGAGTGGAATTCCAAAGAAATGATGACAAGTTTGACGATTTGGAAGAACTTGAGAATAGGGGGAAAAAAGCTAGAAACTTCAGGAAAGACAAAAACTGCCTAGGAAAGTCACAACAGAAGCATTGTTTCAAATCAGAACATGTGGTCACTGGGCCTCAAGAAGGAAAACTGAATGGATTCAATGGTACAGAAAAAGTAATACATTGAAAGTTGTTAGTAATTTCCTAAGGAAGATATCAAAAGATGAGCAATAAGGAACTGATGACAAAACACACAATGTGAAACAAGTATGTGGTTTCATATTTGTATTCATGGGGCAATCTTCTGATAAGATAAAGATTTTCATAGAATTGTCTTTCAGAAGGTGTTCGCCAAAGATAATCATATTAGGCACCCTTGACAATTATATTTCTCTGTAAATTAAAATGTTTTCTTTGATTTGTAAATTAATCTGTCTTCTTTGGTTTAAGTGAGCACTGTGATATTATGGTTCATTCTAAACACAAATTAGGTTGACTTTCTTGAGCTCAAAATATCTAGGCCCCGAATAGGACCAAATTCATCTTTGGCTCTATTGATGAAACCAACTGTGGCATGAACCTTCCTTTGCAAAGCCAACAACAGACATTTCTTCCACATAGTCTGAGACATGTTCCCGAAGGCACTACTATAGGATTCTCATCATCACATTTGTTCTACCTCTTAGAAAAAAAATTAAAAAAGAAAAAAAGTTCCATAGCTGAAGAACCTGGGAGACACAACATGCTTTATTCTTGTTTTGAAAAATCATAGTGGATATTAGCTTATTAATATCTAAAATTTTAGCATTAAAGGAATGTCTTTAACATTTTCCATACAATAATGACCAAACTTATTTTGTTGCTTTTTTCTGATACAAATATATGCATATTTTGTAACTAACCTTGAGAAAGAACTCTTTTTTTATTTTTTTATTTTGAAAAAGATACAACTGAACAAAACAAAACAGAGTAAAGTCAAACAAAACAAAGCAATGAACATGGTACATGACTTTTAAACAGGGTAAAAAGCAATGGATAAGGCTACCATAATGCCTCTTGTTATCTGCAATATACCTGCCCATACCATCAGGGATAAGTAAAATCAAACAAAATACAACAAACTAAAACAGTAGAAACAAAACAAAACAAAACAAACAAAGCAGAACTATGTAAGCAATACAGAATTTCAACATACTAGCAAAATAGCATTGGCTACCACGATATTTGTTATCTTCAGAATAGTTGCCTACACCTTCAGACATACTACAATCAAACCACACAGAATAGAGTAAAATCAATCAAAACAAACAATGAAAGCCATACAGGGTTTCTAAACAAGATAATTGGACATCCTCAATGGCTGCAATTATATATTTTGTTATCTTTAAAATAGCTGTCCATGTCATCAAGTATAATAAAATCAAATAAATCAGAATAAAATGAAACTAATCAGAACAATGAATACAATCTGAACTTCAAATCACGATAATAGATTAATAGTGGTCATTTCCTTCCCTTTTGAGATAATTCCTCCCCTTTGACTTTCCCAATATATATTGTGCATTTTGGATCCCATTAACACCTTTAGCTTGTTATGCTATGGAGACAACACAAAATTGACCCTTGTGACTCTGGTCCATTATATCCATGAGCACTATTACCAGTTGCCTCTATCTATCTACAAGAGCCTTGAGGTTATCTTCCTTTATAGCTGAGTAGGTTTCCACCACATAAAATACCATGTCTTTCTTATCCATTCTGCAATTAATGGGCAGGCTACCCTATTTTTTTTTGTTTTTCTGGCTCCCTGTCACATAGGGCATTGTTCTCTCTCCTTTGACTTTCAGACTATGAATTTTCTTTCTAGCTAAATGTGTTTCTTGCATAGAGCATATTGATGGGTCCTGTCTCCTGATCCACTATGCCTCTGTTTCTTTCTATTAGTGCCTTGAGGCCCTCTTGCACTGTATTGTCTCTGCCATGCTATTTTCCTGCCATTGGCTCCCTATTTTTCCTCTCCATTCAATCGACTGGCCCCATTTGATGGTCCCCTTCTGTCATTGTTCCTGAGACCATGGTCCTTTTTCTCTCTCTCTAAAATGTCCTTTAGTAATCTTTGTAGGGTTGGTTTGGTGCTCATGAATTCCTTGAGTTGTCCTTTGTCATGGAAGTATCTTGTTTCTCCATTAATTTTGAAAGAAAGTTTTGCAGGGTACATCAGTCTGGGTTGGAAGTTGTTTTCTTTCAGGACTTGCATTACTTCACTCCAGCCTCTTCTTGACTTGATGCTTTGTGATGAGAAGTCTGCTGTGATTCTGATGAGTTTTCCTTTATAGGTGATCTGTTTCTTTTCTCTAAAGCTTTTAATATTCTGTTCTTGGGTTGAGTTTCTGGGATCTTGATTATTATATGTCTGGGTGTAATTTGTTTTGGTTATGGCTAGCTGGAGTTCTATATGCCTCACTTATTTGAATGTCATATTCTTTTTTTATGCTTGGGAAGTTTTGATAAATTATATCTGTAAATAAGGTCCTGATGTCATTTGTCTTGACACCTGCTTTTTCACTCACATTTTTAATTCTTAAATTATGCATCTTTGAGTTGTCCACCAGCTGTTGAATTGTTACTTCCTGAGACCTTGTTATTTTTAAGAGATCTTTC